>JAQZBX010109177.1:0-10486 GCA_029593785.1 Cabassous unicinctus
CTTTAAAAAAAAAAAAAAAAAAGAAAAAAAAGAAAAGAAGAGGACACACAGAGATACAAAGAGAATGTCATCTGAAGGTGGAGGCAACCAACAGAAGGTATGAGAGGAGCGTGGCACAGATCCTCTTTTAGAGCCTCCAGAAAGAATCAGTCCTGCTGAAACACCTTGTTTTCTAGCCTCCGGAATGGTGAAAGAATAAATTTCAGTTCCTTAATGCCACCCAGTTTGTGGTAATCTCTTGTGGCAGCAGAAAAATAGCAACTCCCTCCCCAGCTCAATCCCCTTGATGCTGCTTTATTTTTCCCCACAGCACTTATCACTACTTGACATATTGTTTATTTTCCTCCTGTCACCAAAATGTAAGTTTCATGAGGGCAAGGAATTATCTGTTCACTGTTGTATCCCCATCACGGACACTCAGCAGGTGATCAATGGATACTCACTGAAAAATGAATGGCCCTTCCACTCAGAACATAAGCTCCTTGAGGGTTTTGCCTGATCTTTCTTTATATTTTTCACATCACCAACTGTGGTGGCTTTCATTTAACAGACTTTTAACAAAGATTTCTGAAGGAATGAAGAGTTGAAGTTACTGAGGATTCTTGGGAAAAGTCTACAAAGAGTGAGGGACATCAACGAACCACACCAACTAGATACACTGGAGAGCACAGTGGTTTTAAAATGAAAAGGTGGCCGTGGAAAAGGGGACCAGATCGGGGGGACGGATGTGGCTCAAATGGTTGGGCGTCCGTCTCCCATATAGAGGGACCTGGGTTCCATCCCCAGGACCTCCTGGTGGAAAAAAAAAAAAAATGGGGGACCAGATCTTTCTCTACCTGTCAAAATTTCTGTTCTGTGTTAGTATTTCTAAGGCATTCATGAAACAGTTTTCAAGATATTAAATACTTAACTCCTTAAACTGTACCTCAATTCACTCTGCTTACATAAGCAGCTCCTGCGTCTCAGGCTCTGCTTATTCAGAATCTCTAGTCAGATCAGTTATTTCTCATTACAGTGCTTGGAGATAAGATTACTACGTTCACTCCCAGCAGAGGAGGACACGGAAGGCTCAGAGAGGGCAGTGGCAAGTTCAGGGTGGCTCGGCTAGTCAGAGATAGTGCCAGAATTCTAACCCAGGACACCTGGCTTCCATACCACAGAACACCCGCACCCAGGCCTTTCGGAATAGACGAACTTGAGAGTCGGCTCCGCCCCTGCAGGCAGTTGCCCCCGAAAAGGCAGAAATACGATTGCGCAGATTCCCGGAACAGCACAAGTACTCCGTGGAGAATCCTCGCGGGTCGGGAGGCTCCGGCACTTATTAGAGAAAGCAGTTTTGCCCACAAATGCTTCGAAAACCCAAGTTTCCCGGTGGTCGGTTTAACACACCCTGAACAGAGAAAGCATCAAGGCACAGCGCCCCGTTATCCGCAAATCGCTAGACACACAGTCACGAAGGTGAAGCTTCTGAAACAATACCTGGATGAGGCGGGGGACGAATAACTTGCTGACAATGGGTACTGGTCAACATGCGGTGCCCGAGAGGGGCTCCCGCCCTTCCCCTGCAGCTCTCCGAGCGCCCGTCTCCGGGGGGCCGGGGTCTGGGGCGACCTGGACAGCCCAGGCCGGACCCACCCCCAGACCCCTCTCAGCCCGGGCACGGGGCTCCTTCTGCAAGCCGCCTCCTCACGACCCGGCCCGCTGCACCGGGTCCCCGGCTGAAGGGCCCCACGGCCGGCCCGCTCCCGAGACCCCTCGGCTGCTGCTCGCCCGCGACCAGCCGGGCGGCGACTCACCTGCGCGCTGCCCGCGCCTTCCTCTTCCTGCCTGGGGAGGCGTCGGGAGCCGACCCGCGGCACCGCCCCCGGCCCCGCCCCCGCGCGGCTGAGCCGGAACTGCTCCCGTCCGGGCCCTTCGCCCCGCCTCCTCCCCGCCCCCAGTGTGGCGTCACTTCCGCCAGCGCCCGCGCTCGGGGAGCCTGGGTCTCGTGAACGCGCTGGGAGCGTCCCCAGGGCCGGGAGCGCGCCCTCCGAATGACAACAAATACGTCGCGCCGCGGCGGTGGAGGTGTCCGCCTCAGCCCCTGCCTCAGTCCCGGGCACCTTCCCTCGCGCTCTCTTGCTTGCTGTCCGTCCCCAGACTAGGGCCCCCTTGGGATCCTCCGGGCCTGGGGGTCAGGGACTCCTCCCCGCTCTGTCCCCGCTGCGCTTAACGCTAGCGGCGCGGCGATGGGGTCGTCCTGAGGGACGCCCGGCACCCAGCGGGCATGGAGGGGCCACCCCGGGCTTAGGTCCCGCCGCGTCCTGAGGACGCCGCCGGGGACCCGAGGCGCCGCCGCAGTCGCGGCCTGGAGCTGGAGCCTCGGCCCGGAGGCCGGAGCCGCCACCGCCCGCAGCCCCAGCCGGCCCAGCAGCCAGCCCTCATCATGCCTTGGCCGTTTTCGGAGTCCATCAAGAAGAGGGCCTGTCGGTACCTCCTGCAGAGATACCTGGGCCACTTCCTGCAGGAAAAGCTGAGCCTGGAGCAGCTCAGCCTGGACCTGTATCAGGGCACCGGGTCCCTCGCCCAGGTCCCCTTGGATAAATGGGTAAGAGATGACGCGGCGAGCCGCGTGGGACAGGTCCCCGGGTCCGGATGTGCCTCCCAGGCCTCGCTCCCCTTCTGAGGGCGAGTTGAGCGAGTTTCCAAGATTGGTGACGTTCCCCTCCCTGGGAATTGTTCGGATCCAAGTGTGGCAGGGCTTAATAAAAGTGTTTGACCTGTTTCTAGCAAGTTTACTCCCCCCCATCACGTGTTTCAGAAACTTAACAGAAGTAATGAAGTCTACACTATAAGAATCGTAGTCAAGTCAGTGCTTTTGGGTCTATGAAGCAGAATGAAAAGGGAGGTGACCGGTCCTGCCCCTTGGGATGTGAGGAACTGCGGGGTTCTACGGCAAACGAACCTCACTTCATGGGATGACTTTCCGGAAAGATTAAGGATGAGGAGGCCCTTTGGGGATGTCAGAACCTCCTGTTGTTTATCTTTTGGGGTTGGCTACTTGAACGCCGCGTTCTCGGTGCAGTGTTTGACATCTGGAAGAAAGCTGGATGAAGGCCTCCTCTGCCGGTTTGCCAGCTTTTGATTGATTACATGCTTCCAAGGCCAGTTGGTGGTGTTTGCTAGCCTGTGGATGGTTGTGTGGACCAAGTACTACTGTTTAGTTATGCCTCAATGCTTCACGTGACAGATCGTAAAAGCAGGTGTTGCAAAAGCGCTGAAGCTGCAATTTTCAGACATTTTAAACCCTATTTTCTACTTGTCATCCAGAGGCTCTGAGTTGACTCATCGTGTGTTACAGGTGCTTCTTGTATATTTCGATTCACTACGCACAGCTGTACTTGGGTTTGTGCGTTCAGCGAATAGTATTTTAAAGTATATTCATCCTTGGGTTTGACAAGAATGGAGAGACCTCCCTTTCCCTCAACCCTTTATTTATTACACTAGTTTGCTGCTGACAGTTTGGATTGGTTGGACCATTCTAGAGTTTTAATATTCTAAAAGCATTCCTGCACATAATTTACATTCAGGGAAATCATAAGCAAAGCTGACTTTCCTGTCATAGTTGTACAAAACAAAAATAAACCTTTTTTCCCTGATTTAAGCTGTACGAAAAGCTTGTTGCTTTTTTTAATGTAAAAGTATTTTAGCAGAGTAATAACCTGCTTAGCCATAAAAACTTGAAACACTCAAATTAACACCTTATTCTGCTCCTTAAATTAATTTGTGTTAGAGTACAAATAAGTGTACAATTTTACCAGTAAATAAATTACTTAAACTAAGAAGTTGAGATAGGGGACCCTTGAGTTGAGAAGAAAGATGCAGTCCCACAACCTCAGACTGGCCCAGGTTGCAACCATTAGCTAAGTGACATCAGGCAGTGATTGGCCTCAGTTCAGTACACATTAATGGAGCTTGCACTCCGTGTCAGGGTACTTTGTTGCTGAAATTCGCACCAGAAAATCGCACCAGAAAATCGCACCAGAAGATAGCGATTCTAATGGAGTTCTTTGAATTCAGTGACCCATGATTATACTTTTGGTACAGTTATGAATAGGCTATCTTGAGGGAGGAGACATTATTAAATGTTTTTCTGGGTTGAGACTGCACGCATTATTCTTTAAAGACTTTTCACATTGACTCTATATAGTAGGTATTATTTCCCTTTTACAGATGGATTTAAGTAATTTGCCCCAAGTTATGCAACTTGCAGTTGGTACGGTGAGAATTCAAGCCTGATTCCTAAGCCTGTGCTTTCATTATTTCATGGCTTCAAGCCATAGGGAAGGGGAATTCATGTTTATTTACCTCTGGCACTGTGCTAGGTACTTTCATTTGTGTGGTTTTATTTAACTTTCATATTCATAGTCAGTCAGAGGTGTGCTAGTACCAGAATTTTATAGTTTGACTTCAGGATTGTTGGCAAAATAATTTATGGCTAGACTTAATCTGAGGATTATGTTCCGCTCCTTGAAGATTATTAGGGTTATACCCATCCAAAATGATGTCAAATAAAGTGCCACATGCCTCCTGGATAGCCAGTTAACATTTGCTTTTGCTGATTGATTAATTATAGGTGATGACTAAAATAAATCTTGAGGTAACTCTTAGATTCAGTTATTCAAAGGTCTGCTTCCAAAGTCAGTTAATTTTGACACTTGATTTTAATGGCTTTCATAACTGAAAAAAAAGATACCTCAAAGGATGCAAAGATCCAAATGGAAAAATTCCATCATTGGCTACATTTAGTAGTATTTCAGTTCCCATCTATCAATTATGCAAAGGATTTTGTTGAAATTGGCTAGTACATTCCTGGAACTCTTCATGATTGCTGTTATTCTTGTTAATTAATTGGAAGGTGCTGCATTTCTACATATATAAAAAATTAGGTTTTACTCCAATTTTTTCAAACTCTTCAGAAGACTTTTAGATTGGCTGGGAAATTCATTCCATGTTTTCAAACCTTTTATAATTTATGTAGATAATGACTTTTTTTTTTAAATAGGTGAAGTTTTTAATAGTGTTTTCAATAACAAAATCATGTAACAATGAAAACATTTCCAAATACTACTTTTCAAAATGTTCTCTTCAGTACAAGTTTTCTTTGAAAAGCAATTATTTTCTCTCTCATTATTTAAGTGTTGACTTTAGTTTGAAAAGACAAATTAAATGTGTTTTATTTTTTTGAAAATACCGTCTAGAAAGAATATCCTACTGATAGCCATTTATTATCACAGAAATGGTTGGCATATTCGGAACTCTTTCCTTTTCACAACCCTGTGGATCATCTGTTATATCCTCTGGGATATGTACACCCAACTTTTGAGACTACTGCCTTAAACAGGGCTTGAAGTGGGAGGAGGTAGAGAGACGAGAGGTTTGAAGTATTCCTCAGTTGGAATGGGCTGTCTTATAAGTTCATAAATTCTTTGTCTGTTTAAGTGGTTGTAAAATGTTGAAAGAAGGTAAGAGTTTGGGTTTAAAAATTGAAGTCTTTTCATTATTTGGGTCAATACTTTTTTAAAATTTTTTTATTTTTTAAGCTCTTAGCACCTACTACTATGTGGAGCTGGGGGATATAGCTGTGAACTAGACAAAGACCCTTCCCTCACAGAAATTCTGTATGCTCAGGAAGATAGACATTAAATAATTTTATTACACTGAAGCCTTTTAATTTCAATTTAATAATCTATTTCTGTTGCTTTGCTGTTTTTATATTTTATTGGTATATAGTAAATAACAAGATTATCTTCAGTTCAAGAAACATTAATTACTAGTTATTTGCCAAACACTGTAGTGGAGAATAAAGTGTTACCTTCTCTTTTTCTATCTATATGCATGAAACTCTTTATTGATAATTGAAAGCAAAATGGCCTTAAACAGAAGGAGAAAAGCTCTAAGTAATCTACAATAGGGCATTTACTTGCTGAGTAGTTCAAGGGGTCTTCCTTTTAGTTTAAGAATTGTTGAATCACATTGATGTACGTCATTAGGCTAATGTGGAAAATGGCAGCTGAATAGATGACTGGGCCAGATAAGTTGAGACTTTTTGTCCTACTCATACTGTAGTGGACCATTGGATTTTACAGAATATCATACTTTATGATATGAGATAATAGGGATTTTGCCCAAGTGCGTTTAACACTATAGATAAGGGTAACCTATTTAAACATCTTATACTTAGGGATTTTATAGTGTAATAGTGTACAATTCTTGAATTGGTCACTCACTCCAGAAATACTTTCTTGTATTTATCATACTTTTTCTTTTAATATTACTCATCAGTGTTGTAATAAAACTTTCTGAACTGTTATATTGGGACAAATGAAAACTTGGTATTTATTTCGAAGAGAATTGCATCAAATCCATTTTCCCAGATGGTTCTATAATGTTGACAAATAACCAAGTTAACAAAAGCTATCATTGCCTGTACATACTTTATTTATTTATTTTTAAAGATTTATTTATTTATTTATTTATTTATCCCCCCCTTGCTGCTTGTGTTTGCTGTGTCCATTCGCTGTGTGTTTTTTCTGTGTCTGCTTATCTCCCCCTTGCTGTGAGGTCTTGCTGCATCAGCCCACCGCGCCGCGCAGGCCGGCCTGCCCTCACAAGGAGGCGCCGGGAAGCGAACCCGGGGGCCTCCCGTATGGTAAACGGGAGCTCTATCGATTGAGCCACACCCGCTTCCCTGTACATACTTTAAAACACTTTGATATTTTTTAATATTCATTTTAATTATAAAATTAATATATGCCCAATGCAAAAAATTCAAACAGTAAAGAAATATTTAAAGTATGATATAATAGCCCTTAATCCCATTTTTTCTCAGAGATAAGAGTACAAACATTTCAGACTTTTAATTATGGAAATACTTGAGATATAAAACAAGCAGTTCTGAATTTAGCTTTCTTCTCATCTGATGGCCCTTTTTTAGTGTTAAACTTTCTAAATTTTTCTTTTCAAATTAATATGAAAAAGTATGAAAAGCACAAAGTAACGAAGAGAATCTTGCGTGTCTTAAGTTCATGCTTGAGACACTAGGTGAAATGGGAGATACTGAGAAGGAGCAGGTTTTGTGTTTTGGGGAGAGTGTGGGAGGGGAAAGGAGGAATTGAGATTGGGGTGAGAATAAGATGATGGGTTTAGTTTTAAAATATCAATTTGTTGAAGGCTTTGGAACATCCAAGTAGATATGCCCAAGAGGCAGAGGGAATTATGGAGAGATAAAGATTTGGGAGTTATCAGACTCTTAATGGTGACTGAAACTCTAGAAGATGGAACTGCATATGTTACATGTGTAGCATGTAGATTAGGCTGAGAAACAAAAAATACTGAGGATGAAACTTAGGTGAACAACAACATTTTAAATGGTAAAAGGATTGGGAAGAAGAGACTGGTAGCATGAAGAGTTTATGGAAGCCAAGGGAGGTTAGAATTTCAAAAAGGAAATTCATAGGAGTTAGAGATGATAATTCAAGGAAGATGAGAAGTGAACATTGCTCCTTGTATTTGTCAGGTTATTGGTGGTTAAGAGCAGTTTTGAAGGAATGAAGAAGTTAAAAGGCAGATTGTAGTTTGTGGATTGAGCAAATAACTACTTTGGGAAGAAGCTTACCTGAAGAAAGAGAAATAGGGTTGATGGCTAGAGGGGACATGGAGTCAAGGTAAGGGACTTTAGTTTGATTTTGAAATATTAGTGACCATTTATTAAGCATCTCTCTCATATGTATACTGTATTAGGTGCTTTTACATGCTTCATCTTTCTCTAAGTTAGGCATTATTTCCATTTTATGATGAAGTTAAGTAACTTAGGCTGAGTATTAGTAAACAGTGGAGTAAGATTTCAAGCCTAAGTCTTTCTGACTTCCACATTCTTTTGTACACCACATTGCCTCCAAAGGTTCAAGAAACATGAGGTTCTCAAACATTAGCAGCACTGGGTTCACCTGGGAAGTTTGCTAAAATGAAGACTTTGGTCCCCTCCTGCAGACTGTGGTTCTAGAGATCCAAGAAGCTGCATTTGTAATAAGCATCCTAGGAGATTCTGATGCATGTGGTCCTTGACTGCATTTTAAAAAAACACTAGTACTAAGGGGGCTGAGAATTTTTCCATTTAATTTTCAAAGCTAGTTGAATCAGCCAGCTCCAAAGCTAAGTACTACATTTTTTGAGAATTAGGGTATTTTAGTGCTTGATTTTACTTAGCATCCTGCAAAGTCTTCCATTGTGAAACTGTATTTCTCTTTTTTAGTTTTATTTCTGCAGTGATTAACTGACAACTTTTTGTGAGTTACTTAATTTTCCTGATTACCAGTTGCCATATCTATAAAACAGGCACAATAATACCTAACTCAGAGGGCTATTATGAAGATTTAATGCAATAAATAGGTATAAAATAGTATAGTGTGGTGTCCTATATGTCCTAGATGTTAATTAAATGTTAATTGATCTAATTTAAGTTTTGCTAATTTTTATGCTCTATTTTATCTTTATTTGAATTCTGAGGCCTTGGTAATAAAGATGTATTCTTTTCCTAGTTAATCTTACACAAGTATGTATTAAAAAGGAAAATATAAGTTAAAGTTCGTTTTTCTTCAGACTGCAAAGCACACTTTGATTTCCTAAGTGTTCATCATCATACTAGGTGGGTGCTGTGGAAGATGAAGAATAATAGCCCACGTTTATAAAGTGCTTACCTGGTGCCAGGACCTATGCTGGTGGCTTTACATGTATTATCTCATTTATGCTCACAGTAACTATGAATGAGGCACTATTCCCATTTTGTGGATGAGGAAATGGAGACTTGGAAGTTAAGAATTTGTCCAGAGCCACCCAGCTAGTCAGTGATAGAGCTAGGACCTGAACACATGTTTTAAAGGTGTGGTCTTCAAAATTTTTTCCTCAATTATCCCTTACACATTTTTGAAACATGATGTATTCCTTGTACATTTTAAAACTGGCTTCTAAAATTTTTCATTATGTTTAAGTATTTGTAGAGGATAATTTCTATTATAAGTATTGGTATAAAAATCTGTTTCATCCAGTAGGATCTAAATATCTATCATTTTCTATTTAAAAATTCTTGAACAAGCTCTTTATTAATAGTTAGAAATTTAATATTGTATCTTTTCCCAATGAAGTCATGTCCATTTTACTTCCCTGAACAAATTTGTTGTAATTTATATATTTTATGCTTAAGTCTTTTATTGATCAAGCTATCATTTCTTTAAAATAAAAACATGTATATAAATTATAATTAATCATATTTTAAAATTTCCTGTTACCATTAGGCTTTCTTATGCATTAAGTGGATCCAATTTTCTAGTGTAACATTTTAATTCCTTTAGTATTTTCACTTTATTTTTTAGTTATTTTCTTAATAGTTTCTCTAGTGCTTACCATATACATAATTAACTTGTCAGAATCTCCTTCACGTACCATTAGGTATTGAATGTTAAAATTTTTCCTTTGTATTGTGTTGTGATTACAATAATTTTAAGTGTGCCGTTGATTAAACCAATATAAATATACATTTTGATAAACATAACTCTTATTGGAAGTACACTTCTTATTGTTATGGATTGTTTATTTCCCTCTCCTCCCTAATTAGTTCATGTATCCATGGATGAATACACTTACAGCTGGAATTTGATAGGACTTAGCATAAATTCTTCCTAAATTTAAAAAGTAGATGTAAGCTTGAGAAATGCAGACGCTGTAAATAAGTAGATGAGACTTTGACAGTGTTTTGCTCTACCTGTATCTCTTAGTTCTTTGAATTTCTTTGAATGTCAGGCCAAAAAACTGTATGATAGGTAAAAACCAGAACTTGTATTGTGAGTCCCTCCTGGAGGTTTTATAGCCTAGGTAGTGCATAAGGGAAGATTCAGAAAGGAGGTAAATGAACCTTTTGGTTAAGTGTGAGAAGGAGATTGTGCAAGGCAAAATGGGAATGGAGAACTGTAAGTACTCCATTGAGGGTCTGGATGTTTAAACCTTAAGACCATTTATGCCCATGTACTCCTTTGAAAATCTTAGGATTACACAAACTCCAGCTTGAAGAAAACCCTTTTAAAGTAGTGTACCAGGGAAGCGGGTGTGGCTCAATGGATAGAGCTCCCGTTTACCATATGGGAGGCCCCGGGTTCGCTTCCCGGGGCCTCCTTGTGAGGGCAGGCCGCCGGCCCTCGCTGCGCGGTAGGCTGATGCAAGACCTCACAGCAGGAAGCGGGTGTGGCTCAATGGATAGAGCCCCCGTTTACCATGCAGGAGGCCCCGGGTTCGCTTCCCGGGGCCTCCTTGTGAGAGCAGGCCGGCCTGCGCGGCGCGGTGGGCTGATGCAGCAGGACCTCACGGCAAGGGGGAGATAAGCAGACACGGAAGAAACACACAGCAAATGGACACAGCAAACACAAGCAGCAAGGGGGGGATAAATAAATAAATA
>JAQZBX010109178.1:0-10487 GCA_029593785.1 Cabassous unicinctus
AAAAAAAAAAAAAAAAAGAATTCCAGAAGTTGATTGGGTGGAAATCAATAAACTGGTTTTAAAATTAAATGAGAATATAAAACATTTATAAGAGCCAAAGCAATACTGAAGAAGGAAACGAAAGCCAAGGATCATAGCACAGCTTCAATTACTCGCTGTCAAGCTGCGTTAGTTAACAGACCACTTGAATGTAGCAGAGTCCCTGAGCAGATTCATGCAGTCACCTGATTTACATTCACGGTCATTCAGTGGGGAAAGGATACTCTGTTCTATAACTGGGATGAAGTCAATTGTATATTGATGTACCAAAAAAAAAGGACCTTGATCTATAATTCACATCATATATAAATGTTAATTTCAAATAGCTCATAGACCTAAATGTGAAAGTTAAAACAATCAAATGTCTAGAAAAAAATCATGATTTGGTGTTAGAAAATACTTCATTAAACAGCATATAAAAAGCACTAACCATATTAGAAAAAATGATAAATTATCCTTCATTAAAATCAAAAACTTTTGTTCACTATACTATACTAGGAAGACAGTGAAAAGGCAAAGCAGAGGTTAGGAGGAGGTATTAGTAATACATATATCCCGAGGGACTCATATCTAAAATATACAAAAACTTCTACAAATCAATAAGTAAAGACAGAAAACCCAATTAAAATATGGGCAAAAAACTTGAATAGACACATCCAAAAAGAGGGTATCAAAATTGATAATAAACATAGAAAAGGAAACTCACCATCATTAGTCATCAGAGGAATGCAAGTGAAAAGCAAAATGAAATACCAATATGCTCCCCAGATGCCTAGAATTGAAGAGCCCATCAACACCGAGTGCTGACGCAGATATGGTGCGCCTGGCACATCCGTATGTGCAGACTGGCCGCTGTGGAGAGAAGATGCTCCGTGGGCCACTCTCATTCTGCACGTCTGAGTGAGGCCTCACTGCCTGTCGTTCCTGACAATCTTTTTAGTGATGTTTATAGAATGAGTAGCCTTGGAAGATAGAAAAGCATCTCCTTCCTGAGCCAAAAGGCCTTCATGCTTGCTCTCCAGTATAAAAGGGCCAGGTGGCTTTGGCTCAGAGTCCCTCTCTTACAGCATCAACCCACTGCACGTGTAGGTTCCCTCCGCCCTCTTCACGTCTCACTGCGGGACCTGGGGTCAGAGAACCATCACACACACAAAATGCTGGTCCTCTGTCCATTGCCACTGGTCTAATAAATCATCTGTCATCACTGATCCACAGTCTTGTGGATGAATCTCTGGCAAGCGAACATGTTGGCTTGCAACCTCAGTAAAATCTCACTGTTCAAAATTCCTGACATTGACTACTTTGAAAAACTGTTTGGCAGTACCTCTAAAACTAAGCATAAGCTGCCAATTCCATTGTTAGGTATATACCCAACAAAATGAGTGCTAATGTCCAGCAAAGGACACTTACCAAAATATCCATGGCAGTATGGCAGTTTGATATTATTTATGAATCCCCCCAAAAAAGAAAAATTATGTTTGTAAACTGGTCTGTTCCTCTGGATGTGATACCCTTTGGTTGTATTGAACTCAACAGTTTTAAGTTTACTTGATAAACAATTAGGGCTTTGATTCTACCATGTCAGTAGGGCATGACTCCAGGTTGAGTCCCCACCCCCTTGGTGGGCTGATAGAAAGGACACACACACAGGAAGAGAGAGAGTGCCACAGACACAGAAAAGGAGAGAGCTCTGTCATGGTTGATCCTGGGGCCCTGGGGAGAGATGAGCCATTCACCTGATAACTTACAGCTGAAGAAAACAGAGCAGCTGAGCAGCTGATAAGGGCTGGAAAGAAACAAGCCCTATGCCAGACTGATATAGGAAGCCCTGAGAGACGAGCCCTATGCCAGGCTACAGATGCGATAGAGAGAAGCTAGGCCCATAGAGCACTTAAGAGGAAGAAGAAAGGTGAGACCAGGCAGAGATCTCCTGCCATCTTGCTTCAACACGTGGTGTATTAGCCAGCCAAAGGGGTGCTGATGCAAAATACTAATAATTGGTTGGTCTTTATAAAGAGTATTTATTTGGAGTAGAAGTCCACAGTTACCAGGCCATAAAGCATAAGTTTCTTCCCTCACCAAAGTCCATTGCCACTGCTGGAGCAAGACAGCTGCCAACGGTGCTGCTTCTTGGGTTCCTCTCTTCCCAGGGCTCCTTTTCTCTCCAGGCTCAACTCCTCTGTTTCCTCCACAAGGTCAGCTGTAGACTATGAGGCTCTCTAGGCTTTGCTTCTCTCCACAAGACCAGCTGTAGACTCTCAGGCGAACGGCTCATGTCTTTTCCTGGGGCCTTCTCTCCTTCCTCACAACAAAGCTCTCTTACTTCCCAGGGCTCCAGCTCAAGACTCCAGCATCAGAACTACTCCAACTCTGTGCTTTGCCATGCCTTTTATCTTTGATTCCCCACCCACAAAGGGGTGGGGCTCAAGGTCCTACTGACATGGCCCAATCAAAGCCCCAATTATAACTTAATCATGCCCAGATGAACAGATCAGTTTACAAGCATAAGCCAATATCTATTTTTGGAATTCATAACTTCAAACTGCCAAACTGCTACACTTCACCCTCTGAATTCCAAAAATATATTACAATATTCAAAGAAACCTTAAATCAGTAACAATGCAAATACAAAATTATAATCAGTTTAAAGAAATACAGTTTGTCTTGAGGCAAAGTCTCATCTGCTATAGACCTCTGAAACTTACAAAACCATTTAACTGCTTCCAATACACAAATGGAAAGACAAAGGATAAACATTTTCATTATCATAAGGAGAAACTGGGAGGGAAAAATGAGTCATGTGTCCTCTAAAGTTCAGTAAACCTGCAGGGCATCCTCCATTCTATTTCCAAGTCTGAGAGTCATTCTTAAGATGATGGTTTCTTCTCCCTGGGGCCACATGGGAACCCACCCTTTCCACAGGCTTGCCCAACGGCCATTTTCTTGGTTCCACCCTCATCAAGCACCTGGGTGTCGACCAAGCTCTAGACCTCACCCTCCAAGAGTGTTGGGGTGATTGCCACACCTTACCCAATCTTTTGTTAGAGTCTTAGCCCCCCCTAGTATAGTGAGATGAAGACAACATTCCCCCTAACCTTTGGCATACAGGCTCAACCCTCTCAGAGCAATGAGTTGACCACCTGGTCTTCCCTAATCCATGGGGGACAGTTACACCCCTCTCAGACCTATGGCATGCTGACTTTAACTGCCCTAATCCTTGGGGAATGTATTCCACCCTCTCTGTACCCTGGGGTGGCAAAACTCTCCCAGAACATCGAGTAAGAACATCCACCCTCTTCAACTGCTAGGGCAAACTCACCCTCTCTGTACACATGAGTGGGGTTCCTCTCTTGGCCCAAGGTGATGTCTTAATTCCAAACCTCAGCTTTCATGGTTTTCTCCTTAAAGCTGTTTCCTCTTCAATCTGTCCTTTCCATGTTCCGTTTAGTCCAAGCTGACAGTGGTTTTGTTCATATAGCACTCTCAAAAATGTTGGTTTAGCATGCAAGAAGCAGGAGTCCAAACCATCAGACAGTAAGACTGTCCACAAGTCTTTATGAGATAACTGCATCTTCAATCCTGATTTACAAGTTCCAGGTTTAGCTAAGTCTTCAGATGGAGCACTTTCATCTGGGAACTTGATTACCAGAGATTTGGAAGTTCCAGAATCAGTTTCTGTTTTCTTTGTGACCAACAGCATATTTTTCTCATCTAGCATTTTGCTATAAGCTGCAAGGAGAAGCCAAGCTGCATTCTCCAAGTTTACTTTGGAAAGTTCTTCAGCTAAAGGCTCAGATTCTCCAGGGTTCAGGCTTCTTGGGCTCCTCTCTTTCCAGGGCTCCTTTTCTCTCCAGGCTCAACTCCTCTGTTTCCTCCACAACATCAGCTGTAGACTATGAGGCTCTCTAGGCTTTGCCTCTCTCCACAAGGCCAGCTGTAGACTCTCAGGCGAACGGCTCATGTCTTTTCCTGGGGCCTTCTCTCCTTCCTCATGACAAAGCTTTCTTACTTCCCAGGGCTCCAGCTCAAGACTCCAACATCAGAACTACTCCAACTCTGTGCTTTGCCTTGCCTTTTATCTTTGATTCCCCACCCACAAAGGGGTGGGGCTCAAGGTCCTACTGACGTGGCCCAATCAAAGCCCCAATTATAACTTAATCATGCCCAGATGAACAGATCAGTTAACAAGCATAAGCCAATATCTATTTTTGGAATTCATAACTTCATCAAACTGCTACATGTGACAACTAGCTTTGGTGAGAAAGCAGCCTTGAGTTGGACTGTTTAGGGCCTTGTAACTGTAAGCTTTTACCCCAAATAAATACCCTTTGTAAAATCCAACAGATTTCTGGTACTTTGCATCAGCACCCCTCTGGCTGGCTAATACAGGCAACTTCATTCATAATAATTTCCCCAAACTGGAACCATCCAAAATGTCCACCTGCCTAAAATAGTCAAATAAATTGTGGCATTTTCACACAATGAGAGAGCACACAGCAAAGTACATGACACGGATGAATCTCACAGGCATAATGTGAGTAAAAGAAATATTATACAAGAAAGAAAATACACTATGATTCTAGTAACATAAAATTCAAACTTATACAAAACTAGTATGTAAGGATAAAAATCTGGATGGTGGTCACTTCTTGGGGTGGGGGTCCATGTACTGATTGGGACAGACTGTGAGAGAGCCATGGAGAGTTCTGGAAATGCTCCTGACTTTGGCCTGAATGGTGGTTGAGGCATGGATACATAAAAAAGATTTCATGCGCTCATAGAGTTTAGACCTGTAGATCTAATGTTAGTGAAACTACAACCTTAAACAATCTAAAATGGAAACAAAAAGAATGCAAATGCAAAAAACTCCACCGATGCCCTTTCTCACCTATCAAAAATCCAAAAGTTTGACAACCTGCCATTGGCTAACCTTTGATGAAAAAGACACCCTCATGGACCCCAGAAGAAGTGCAAAATGATTCATGAGCCACAGAGGCTCGTCGGCAATGCCCAGCACAGTTACAGATGCGTGTGCATGTGCCTGTGACCCCAGCCAGGAAGCCCACCTCGGGGAACCTACCCTGCAGGGAATGATGTGTGTCTGAGGTCATTCATTGCAGAAGTGTTAGGAATTGCTGGAAAAGCCTGGAGACACCAATGCCAATCCATGAGAACTGACCACACCCCTGGAACAGGATCAGCTGCAGAGTAGAACAGCAAGAGCTCCCACAGGAGAAAAGCAAGCGCACAATAGTATGTACGAGCCACTTCTGTGTAAGAAAGGGAGAATAGGAATAGTTTTCATACCTGTCATATTTGCACAGAGGACCACAGAAGAATAAGAATGGACTGCGTGCATGGAGAGGAGGCAGGGCAGGGATGGGAACAAGCCGGCCTCGGTGTGTTTCGTAACATTATTCAAATATACAAATGTGTTACCTGGTGACAAAAATTGATTTCAAAAATGGTGCTAGTGCAGGTGTTTTCCTGTGAAAAACAAAATAAAATAGATACCTTTCTTATAACATAGCAAAAGGGAAAAAATCCAATCTGTAGAAAGCAAACTTCCATCTTTAAAAAGAAAATATAGGAGAACATTTTTATAACACCAGGAGAATGAAGGATTTCTTTAAAATATATAGAAAAGAATCAAACATGAAGAAAAATGTTACATTAAATTTAAAACATATGTAGGGGGAAAAAAAACACCATAAATAAATCGAAAAAAAAGCACAGACTGTGAGATGATATTTGCAATGTGAATAGACCTCAAAATATTTTTACAGAGCGTTAATAAGGAACTCCCTCAAACCAACAAGAAATAGATAAACAACCTAGGAGAAAAAGAGGTAAAAATATGAACAAGCAATTCACAAGGAAAGAAACATGAATGACCAATAAACATATGGGGAAAAAGATAACAGTAGTCATAACCTGGGCAATACAAGATAAAACAACAATTCTATACATGAGACACCTGTTTGGTAAAAATCAAATATTGGTGAGGATGTGGGAAATCATTTTTTTTTTAAATAGTGCAAACCATTTTGGACAACTTGATATCATCTGGCAAGGGTGAAGTTGCACGTAACATTTGGCCAGCGATTCTACTTCTACAGGTCAACCCTGGAGGAATTCTCACACGTGGGCATAAGAATACCCTTCACCCCCCAAAAAAAGTTAAAAAAAGCAAAACACACACACAACTATGACTCAGTAGGAGAATCGAATCGATAAATAAACCAAGGTTTATTCCTTCAATGAAACACTGTACAAAAGTTAAATTAGTGAACATAACTACAAGTATCAGCATGCAGCTTAAAACCATGTGGAGATCAAAAAAGGAAAAGCAGGTGCAAAGGGTTACGTGCAATATGGTGTTGTTTCTGTGAACATTCCACACACGCAAGTTTATATGAAACCTGCAAAGACACATGAATGTGTGATAAAAACAGGAAAACTGCAATACAATTAATACACTTTGACTTCAAAATAGCAGTTGCTTCTGGATGGGCAGGGGTCCAATAAGCTTCATTCACGCAGTCAGAGAATACGTGTCACGCCCTTCTGGCTGCCAGGCACCGTCTAGGCGTGGGGGTGCTCGGGTAAACGAGGCGATATCACTGAGCTTGTAGTCCAGGGCAGGGGAGGCGGCGGAGACAGACAGCAAGCACGGATATACGGTGATGCCAGCTGTGTATGAGGCAACAACAAGGAGGAAGTGGCACAAGAGCGTGCAGGGGCGTGACGCGGGCAAGCGTGTGCGGTAGAAAGGCGGAGGGGCCTGTGAGCCTCTCTGAGCAAGTGTCGTGGGAGAGAGGGTCTACGGGAAGGGAGGGCGGGTCAGAAGTTCTGGGGAAAGAACTTCCCAGGCAGAGGTGCAGTGGGGGAAACCCAGAGCAGGAATGAGCTGGCTGCAGTCCAGAGCACCCAGGGTCAGTGGGGGCTGACCCCAGGAAGGGCAGGAGGAGGTGAGGACCCCCGAGCAGGCAGGGCAGGCTGTGAGGCAGCAGCCACGGTGAGCGGTGGGGCCCGTTTCTGGACCTGATGTGATTGCTCTGTGTGAGAAGGACCAGAGTGGAGGCGGGGGGCCATGTGGAAGGCCAGCTGGGGTCCGGGATGGTGCAGGGAGGAAGTGGCCTGCTGGCATGGGGGATACAGACTGGGGAGGGAAATACCAGGGCTGGTGGCAGCACCGGAGGTGGGTATGGAGGAGAGAGGGACCTCACTGAGATGGGGAACCTGAAGGCATGAAGATATTTGGGGGGAAATCAAGAGTTCGTTTTATAAAGATGAGTGATCTGGTATAGGGACAGAGTTTTTATCTCATCTGAAACCTTTTATTTCATTTAAAAGTTGTGAGGCAAATAGGACAGAATATTGAAATGTGTTCCCTTTCGATGTTGGGTACATGAGTATCAGTAATGCCAGGATGTAAGGAATATTCCAGTTTTCAAACCGGGGCACGGCTGAGCTTCCACCAGAGCAATGCTCCCCTGTGTGAGCAGCTGCCTTTGACTTACGGCTGCCTGAGCATGTACTATGTAAGGTGTGTGGATGTGAATGCTTTTGCTAGCTAAAATATTTAAAAAATTTTAGAAAGAAAAGAAAGAAAGAAAGAAAGAAAGAAAAGAAAGAAAGAAAGAAAGAGAAAGAAAGAAAGAAAGAAAGAAAGAAAGAAAGAAAGAAAGAAAGAAAGAAAGAAAGAAAGAAAGAAAGAAAGAAAGAAAGAAAGAAAGAAAGAAAGAAAGAAAGAAAGAAAGAAAGAAAGAAAAGAAGCAACCCAATGTGGCTATCCCATCATAGATTTCTCTTCTTTAAAATGGGATGATCTGGTAAAGGTGTGGGAAGATGGTATCAGATTAGGTAGACAAGCCTCAGCTCTTTCACAAAAACAATGGAGAAAGAGCCAAAAGCTGTCTGAGGGGTCTGCTTTGGGGGTCAGCAGACCAGGACAGTGCTGCACAGTGCAGAGCCACCCTTCAGAAATGAAGGGGTATTCATAGTCTTCACAGACAAACAAAAACTGATAGTATAGTTACCAAAAGACCAGAATTACAAAAAATACTAAAGAGAGTGCTGCAGCCTGAAGGGAAAAAAAAGGGTGAGAGACTTGGAGAAGAGTGTAGAAATGAAGATCATTAGAAAGGATAAATTATTAAACAGTAAAAAGATAGACAACAGTACGATATGACAACAGAAAGCCAAAGTCAGAATAGACGAAGTAAGTAACGCCTTTACAGTAATAACATTGAATGTTAATGGCTTGAACTCCCCAGTCAAAAGACATAGACTGATAGAATGGATAAAAAGTTATGAGCCTTCTTTATGCTGTCTACAAGAGACTCACCTCAGATGTAAGGACACAACCAGGTTCAAAGTGAAAGGCTGGAAAAAGATAATCCATGCAAATAGTAACCAAAAAAGAGCTGGAGTAGCAATACTAATATCAGACAAAATAGATTTTAAATGCAAAACTGTTATAAGGGATGAAGAAGATCATTATATATTAATAAAAAGGGCAATTCAACAAGAAGAAATAACTAAATATTTATGCACCTAACCTCAGTGCCCCAAGATACACGAGGCACTGAGGGGAGAAACAGATGTCTCTACAGTAATGGTTGGAGACTTCAATACACCACTCTCAGTATTGGAGAGAACATCTGGAGAGAGGATAAATAAAGAAACAGAGAGCTTGAATAATATGATAAATGAACTAGACCTAACAGACATCTGTAGAGCATTGTACCCCAAAACAGCAGGATATACATTCTTTTCAAGTGCTCATGGATCCTTCTCCAGGATAGACCATATGTTGGGTCACAAGACAAGTCTCAATAAATTTTAAAAAATTGAAATTATGCAAAACACTTTCTCTGATCATAACTGAATGAAGCTAGAAATCAAGAATGGATGGAAAAGGGGGAAATTCATAAATATATGGAGATAAAACAACACACTCAAATAATCAGTAGGTCAAAGAAGAAATTGCAAGAGAATTCAGCAAATATCTTGAGATGAATGAAAATGAGAACACAACATATCAATACCTAGGGGACACTGCAAAGGCAGTGCTGAGAGGGAAATTTATAGCCCCCAATGCTTACATTAAAAAAGAAGAGCTAAAATTGAAGACCTAACTGCACACCTGGAGAAACCAGAAAAAGAACAAACTAATCCCAAACCAAGCCAAAGGAAAGAAATAGTAAAGATCTGGGCAGAAATAAATGAAATTGAGGGAAAAAAACAATAGAATCAACAAAACCAAAAGTTGGTTCTTTGAGAAGATCAACAAAATTGACAAACCCTTAGCTAGACTGACAAAGGAAAAAGAGAGAAAGCACAAATAAATAAAATCAGAAATTAGAGGGGGGACGTTACCACTGACCCCACAAAAATAAGAGAGATCATAAGAGGATACTATGAACAAATGTATGCCAAAAACTAGAAAATGTAGACAAGATATATTTAAGAATAAACTTAACCAAGGACATAAAGGACCTGTATTCAGAAAACTACAAAACATTGCTAAAAGAAACTGAAGAAGACTTAAATAAATGGAAGGAAATTCCATGTTCATGGACTGGAAGACTAAATATCATTAAGATGTCAATTCTACCCAAACTAATTTACAGATTCAATGCAATCCCAATAAAAATCCCAACAGCTTTTTTTGCAAAAATTGAAAAGCCAATAATCAAGTTTATTTGGAAGGGTAAAGGCCCTAAATAGCCAAAAATGCCTTAAAAATGAAGAATGAAGTTGGAGGACTCTCATTTCCTGACTTTAAAACATTACTTAGCTACAGTGGGTAAAAAAAAAAATACAAAAAAAAACACAGCATGGTACTGGCTTAAGGACAGAAGGATTGACCGATGGAACCGCACTGAGAACCCAGAAATAGACCCTCACATCTACAGTCAAGTGATTTTTGACAAGACTGTTAAGCCCACCCAGCTGGGCCAGAACAGTCTATTCAACAAATGGTGCTGGGAGAACTGGATACCCATAGCCAAAGAAAGAACCCCCATCTCACACCTTATACAAAAATTAACTCAAAATGGATCAAGGACCTAAATGAAAAAAACAACCACCATAAAACTCCTAGAAGAAAATGTAGGAGAACATCTTCAAGATCTTGTGGTAGGTGGTGGTTTCTTAAACCTTACACCCAAAGCATGAGCAACAAAAGAAAAAATAGATAAATGGGACCTCCCCAAAATTTAACATTTTTGCACATTAAAGGACTTTGTCAAAAAGGTGAAAAGGCAGCCGACTCAATGGGAGAAAATATTTGGCAATTACATATCTGATAAGGGTTTAATATCCATGATATATAAAATCATACAACTAAACAATAAAAAGGCAAACTATTGGATTAAAAAATGGGCAAAGGACTTGAAAAGACAACTGTCCAAAAAGAAATACAAATGGCAAAGCAACAC
>JAQZBX010109179.1:0-10489 GCA_029593785.1 Cabassous unicinctus
TTTTTTTTTTTTTTTTTTTTTTTTTTTTTTTGATGTACTGGGGTTGGAGATTGAACCCGGGACCGTGTATGTGGGAAGTCAGCGCTCAACCACTGAGCCACATCAGCTCCCTGACAAACTGCTTTGAAGCACAAAAGTTTTTAATTTTGAGGAGGATCCCATTTGTCTAATTTTCTTTTGTTGCTCATGCTTTAGGTGTAACATTTATGAAACTATTGCCTACCTCAAAGTCTCAGAGATGCTTCCCTACAGTTACTTCTAGGAGTTTTATGGTATTGTGCATTATATTTAGGTCTTTGAATCATCTTAAGTTAATTTTTAAAGAGGGTGTAGGATAGGGGTCCTCTTTCATTCTTTATCCCAGAACCATTTGTTAAAGAGACTGTTCTGTCTTAGTTGAGTGAACTTTGCAGCCTTGTCAAATAGCAGTTGATTGTAGATGTATGGATCTATTTCTATACTCTCAGTTAGATTCCATTGGTAAAAATATCTATCCTTGTGCCAGTACCATGCTGTTTGGACCCCTGTGGCTTTATAATATGCTTTAAAGACAGGTAGTATAAGTTCTCTAACTTCGTTCTTCTCTTTCAAGATGTTTTTGGCTATTCAGGGCCCCTTTCCCTTCCAAATAAATTTGATAATTGGCTTTTCCATTTCTGCAAAAAAAAAGGTGATGAAATTTTTATTGTGATTGCATTGAATGTATAAATTAATTTGGGTAGAATTGACACCATAACAATATTTAGTCTTCCACTCCATGAGAACAGAATGTCTTTCCATTTATTTAGGTCTGCCTTGATTTCTTTTAGCATTGTTGTGTAGTTTTCTTCGTACAAGCCATTTACATTCTAGGATAAATTTATTCCTAGATATTTGATTCTTTTAGTTGCTATTATAAATGGATTTTTTTATTGATTTCCTCTTCAGCTTGCTCCTTACTAGTATATAGAAACACTACTGATTTTTGTGTGTTGATCTTATATCCTGCCACTTTGCTGAACTCATTTATTAACCCTAGTAGCTTTGTTGTAGATTTTTCAGGACTTTCTATATATATAGGATCATGTCATCTGCAAATAGTGAAAGTTTTTTCCTTCCTTTCTGATTTGGATGTTTTTTAATTTCTTTTTCTTGCCTGACTGCTCTAGCAAGAATTTCTAACACAATGTTGAATTAGAGTGGTGACAGTGGGCATCCATGTCTTGTTCGTGATCTTAGAGGGAGAGATTTCAGTCTTTCACAATTGAGTATGATGTTAGCTGTGGGTTTTTTATATATGCCCTTTATCATATTGAGGATGTTTCCTTCTATTCCTATCTTTTGAACTATTTTATCAAAAAAGGGTAATATATTTTGTCAAATGACTTTTCTGTATCAGTAGAGATGATCATGTGATTTTTCTTCTTCTCTTTGTTAATGTGGTGTATTACATTAATTGTTTTTTTGTTTTGTACCACCCTTACATACTTGGGATAAAAACTCTTGATAGTGGTATATAATTTATTTACTTTGTTGTTGAATTCTATTTGTCAGTATTTTGTTGAAGATATTTGCATCTAAATTTATTAGAGAGATTGGTTGGTAATTTTCCTTTTTTGTAGCATCTTCATCTGGCTTTGGTATTAGGGTAAGGCTGGCTTCATAGAATGAGTTAGGTATTATTCCTTCTTCTTCAATATTTTGTGAGAGTTTGAGCAGGATTGGTATTAGTTCTTTTTGGAATGTTTGGTAGAATTCACCTCTGAAACCATCTGGCCCTGGGCTTTACTTTATTGGGGGGTCTTTGATGAATGATTCAATCTCTTTATTTGTAATTGGTCTATTGAGGTCTTCTTTTTCTTTTTTCTAGAGTCAGTGTAGGTTGTTTGTATGTTTCTAGGATTTATCCATTCATTTAAGTTGCATAATTTGTTGGCATATAAATTCATTGTATCATCTTATGATCCTTTTATTTCTGTGGGGTCAGTGGTGATGTCCCCTCTCTCATTTCTGATTTTATTTATTTGCATCATCTCTCTTTTTTCTTTGTTAGTCCAGCCAAGGGCTTGCAAATTTTGTTAATCTTCTCAAGGAACTAGCTATTGCCTTTGTTAATTCTTTTTTTTTTTCCAATTTCATTTATTTCTGCTGTAATCTTCATTATTTCTTTCCTTCTGCTTGCTTTGGAATTAGTTTGTTGTTCTTTTTCTAGTTTCTCCCAGTGTGCAACTAGGTCTTTGATTTTTGCTCTTTCTTCTTTCTCAATGTAGGCATTTAGGGCTATAAATTTCCCTCTTAGCATTGCCTTTGCTGCATCCCATAATTTTTGATATGTTGGGTTCACATTTTCATTCAACTCAAGAAATTTATTTATTTCTCTTGATTTGACCCACTGATTATTTAAGACTGTTTTTTTAAGTTCCATATAGTTGTGAGTTTTCCTGTTTTCTGCCCTATTGATTTCAAGCTTCATTCTGTTGTGTTCAGAGAAAGTGCTTTCTATAATTTCAATCTTTCTAATTTCTTTGAGACTTGTTCTATGACCTAACATGTGCTCTATCCTGGAGAGTGATCCATGAGCGTTCAAGAAGAATGTTTATCCTGCTGTTTTGAGGTGTGATATTCTGTATATGTCTGCTAGGTCTAGTTCATTTATTGTCTTTTTCAAGATTTCTGAGTGTATATTTGAAGTCTTCCACTGTTATTGTAGAAGTGTCTCTTTCTTCCCTCAGTTTTGCCAGTCATGTATTTTGGGACACTCTAGTTAATGTATAACAATTTATGATTTATGATTTTTCTTTCTTCTTGGTAGAGTGCCCCTTTTATTAATATACAGTGTTCTTCTTTGTCTCTTTTAACAGATTTGCTTTTAAAGTCTATTTTTTCCAATATTAGTATAGATATCCCAGCTTCTTTTTGGTTACTGTTTGCATGGAATACTGTTTTCCAAACTTTCACTTTCAGCCTACTTGTGTCCTTGGGTCTTACATGAGTCTCTTGTAGACATCATATAGATGGATCGTGTTTTTTTTCTATTCTGCCAATCTGTGACATTAATTTGGGAGTTTAATCCAAAACATTCAATGTTATTATTGTCAAGGCCATACTTACATCAACCATTTTATCCTTGGGCTTTTTTAAGAATTTTTAATTTTAAAAAAATTATTTTTATTTTTATTTTTAAAGAAGCTTTAGATTATATGTTACATCAGAAATATAGGGGATTCCCATATACCTTCCCCCTCCCCCACACAATTCCCCCCTTTAACAACATCTTTCATCAGTGTGGTACATTTGTTACAGTTGATGAACATATATTGAAGCATTGCTACTAACCATGGACTATAGTTTACATTAGAATTTACACTTTGCCCCGCACAATTTTATAGATTTTGACAAAATGTATAATGGCTTGTATCCATCATTGCAATGTCATGCAGGACAATTCCAATGTCCCAAAAATGCTCCCATGTTACACTTATTCATCCCTCTCCCTCCCCTCAGAACCTCTGGTGGCCACTGCCTTTATATCAATGATACAAGTTCTTCCATTGCTAGAATAATAATAAGCCTACTTTAGTCCATAGTTGCATTCTCCCCTTGTTCATTCCTCAATTTTGAGGATTTTGGGTTGGTGATGCCCACTTTGTTTCTGATTGATAGGGAGCTTTTATCCCATGGGGCAGATGGATGGAACTGTCTTGCTTGCAGTTGTAGATACTTTGCTTTTTTTTAAATGGGTGTTGTCCATCATCATCCTTTTGTTAGTTGTCCTGTGTGATTCCTATGAACTGGAGAGGAGGTGTTGCAACCCTGCTGAGATTTTGCCTCTCTTTTTACTCTTTCAGTTACCTTTATTAATAATCTTCATTTCTACACTCTCCTCCACATCACTCTCACCTGTCTTTTCCTTTCAGCCTGCAGAACTTCCTTTAGTATTTCTTGTAGTGGGTCTCTTGTTTACAAATTCTTTCAGTTTCTGTTTATCTGTGAATATTTTAATCTTTCTCTCATTTTTTAAGGACAATTTTACTGGATACATAATGCTTGCCTGGGAGTTTTTCTCTTTCAGTACCTTAAATATGTCATACCACTGCCTTCTCACCTCCATGGTTTCTGATGAGAAATCAGCACTTAATCTTATTGACCATCCTTTGCATGTGATGGATTGCTTTTCTCTTGCTGCTTTCAGGATTCTCTCTTAATCTTTGGCATTTGACAATCTGATTAGTATGTGTCTCAGAGTATTTCCATTAGGATTTATTCTGTTTGCGGTGTGCTTGTGCTTCCTGAACATGCACATCCATTTCCCTCATAAGAGTTGGGAAATTTTTGGCCTTTATTTCCTCAAATACTTCTTCCCCCTTTCCCTTCTCTTCTCCCTCTGGGTCACTCATAACATATATGTGTGTTTTGTGCTCTCATTCACTTCCCTGAGGACTTGCCCAATTTTTTCCATTTTTTTTCTTTATCTGTGCTATTTCAGATGTCCTATCTTCTAATTCACTAATTCTTTCCTCTGCCTGTTCAATTCTGCTTTTGTTGTATGATTTTAATGTATTTTTAATCTTTCCTATTGTGCCTTTCATTAACCTAAGATCCATTATTTTTCTATATATGTTTTCAACTTCTTCTTATGCTCACCCAATGTCTTCTTAATACTCTTTATCTCTTCCCTCATCTCCCTGAATTGACTTAAGAGATTTATATGGACATCTTTGATTAATTGTTCCAAAATCAACTTCTCCTCAGACTTATTAATTTGTTCCTTTGGTTGGGCCATATCTTTCAATTTCTTAGTATAGCTTGTAAATTTTTGCTGGTGTCTAGGCATCTGCTTTATCCTGGTGAATTTACTCTGATGGTCAATTTCTCCCTCTTGGCTAGGGTGTTATTGTTATTTGGTTTTGTGATAAGTTTCTTCTTTGACATTTGTTTTAGCTTATTCTAATTCCTTAGACTTGCCCATATTTAGCTGATCAAAACTGGGCCAAGAACCCACAAAGGGAGTGCAGACCAGTTCCAAAGAGCAAGTTCTTCCCCCTGCACCCATCTGCACCTGCCTACACCCAGTGAGACCTCCCTCACAGGCTGTCCATGATGCTTTCCCCTGCACTTCACCCCTGCACTGCTTCCCCAACACTCCCTCCACATCTGGCAGGGCCTCCCCCATGAGCTGCCTGAACCACTCCCATACTGCTTCCCCTGCAACCAGAGGGGCCACCCACTCAGGTCACCCACTCTGCTCCCCTGTCATTCTCCCATCAATTCCCCCGCAGACTGCACGGGTCCCCTTAACAGGCCTCCTGCTGTGCCATACCCATGCCACTCCCCACCACTTCCCCCAGGCCAGCTAGTCTGCCTGTCATCTTGCCTTTTCCAGAAAACAAGAGCACCCTGCCACTCTCTACTCCTCCCTCTTGGATTCTTTCTCCTTTATTAGCTTTTTTGTTATACCGTTTCATCTTCCTTTTAGTGATTATTTACTAATTAAATTTAAGCATATATCTTGATTAAAAATTATTTAAATATAAGAAGATAGTACAATTCAGAGAAAAGTGATTGGAAAAGATATAAGCAAATATTAACCAGACAAAAGCTGGTGCAGCTACATTAATACCAGTTAAACAGGATTTTAAGATTAAAATATTATATAATAACAAAGAAACAATTTACACAAAGATATAACAATCCTGAACCTGTAGTTATCTAAGTTCATACCCTAAAATATATATTAAAATATACAAAATTATAATGAGAAATTTACAAATCTAGTGCAAGAAATGAAATAATAATGAACAGAAATGAGTGAAATAGAATACAAAGAAACAATAGAGATCACCGAAACCAAAAGCTGATAATTTATAAAGTGCTAATGAAATAGGAAAAAAAAAAAAAACCATGTCAAGATTATTCAGAGGGGAATAAATGAAAGCACAAATATATTATACTATGAATGAAAAGGGATCCAGTAGTGTTTTTCTTTCAGTCACGTGTTATTAGTTAAAACTCTTTTGGTTGCATAGAACCAAAAACCCAATATAAACTGGTTTATATAAAGATTGAATTAATTGGCTCATATTATGGGAAAGCCCAGAAATAGGCATGGCTTCAGGCATAGACTGACAAAGGGTTTAAATTCTATTATCAGAATGCCAATTTAACCCTATGTCTCTCAGTCTCTCAATTCCTCTCAACTCCATGTTAGTGTTATTATCAAACAGACTCTCCCCTTATGAGGAAACAGAGCTTGAGCCAATATAATAAGTACAATCCGGAGGAAAATCTGTCTCAGTAGATACAGCATTGCATTTTATTCGCTCTGATTAGCTCATGAGCCCATCCCTAATCTGGTAACCGTGAACCAGAGAATGATTGGCTGAACTTGAATTATATATTTCTGCTGGAACAGGGAACAGCCTTACAACAATTGACAGCACATTGTCCAAAAATCCAGGCATAGGTAGGGGATGAATGGTGAATGGCTGCTCTTGGGAAAAAAATAACAGATGTGCACTATACCACAATTTCAGTAAAATGTTTTATTGTAAATAGGACTCCAACTCTACGAGCTCACCAGTATGACTTAATTGCCAAATATCCCAACATAACACAATAAATTTGGTCTGTTATATGGAATGGTCCAATACTATCCAATCCACCTGGATGCTCCAGGCCATTTGCCAGAAGTGACTAATTGGGTTTGGCCAACTTTGGCACTGATTTCTTCTTATTGAGAGATTTTAACCCTGAACAGACTTAAGAACTGTAAGGATGTAAAAGAAATTATATTTGGTGCCTTGTCATCCTGCCTGGCTTAGCTATAAGTGTCCATTTTGAGCATCCATTTCAGTTAGCCCTGCCCTGGGCATAACCGCAATTAGCAAGGCCTGCACCTCTGTACAGTTTGAGATGATAATATCTACCCCTAGCTTTGCCGAATGGCCCCCTTGCTGCTTCTGCCCTTTTGTACCACATAATTTACTAGCAAGTTCCTATCTCTACATGGCTTGGATGAGAAGAAACTCCCTGAGCTTCTCCAAATGGCCCTTGCCGCTTCGGCTTTTTGTGTTGTGCAATTTGAAACTTCCAATCTCCAGTATCTGCGGGAAAGCCTTCCCCCTCCCCTCTAGGTCACAATAAAGGCAAGAGCTGGGGACCCACATGTGCTTCTTCTAACCCCAACCCCTCCTCCATAGGTCCTCTTGGGAGCCTAGTTTAGGTAAGCCCAGCAGGCCCCTCCCGCCCTCATTCTCCCCTCTCCCCCTCCAGGGCCTTTGATCTAACAAAGCTGTCCCTTGTGCATTCTTCCACTGGCTGGCTATCTGTGTTTGCACATCATTACCCAAAAAACTTCCAGGTAACATCCCAAACAACAGCTTTTCAAGGTTAGTTCCTAAATCCCTTTGCTCCTTTCAGATAGGTCTTTAGTAAACAGAATGACTTAAAAATATCACAGGATTGCGTATAAAGTTTATTCATTGTTACTTTGCTCATTTATTCAACAAATATTCACTGATAACTGACTATGTGCCAGGCATTTCATTTACTGCTGGGGAAACAAAAGCAAATAACAAGGACCGCAATCCCTACTCTCACAGATGGACAATAGTGACCGCTAAGAACAGAATAAATTTTCAACTGCTTCCTTGCAGTGTAATTGTTCAAGTGCATGACATCTTTTACCCCCTTTGTACAGTGTTTACACTGTTCTGTGCTGTGGATTTCACAGGTCATTAATCTGGCCAAGTGAGAACATTTTGTTCTTGTGGGAAAGTTCTCTCGTCACTGGGGAACATGCCATGTGCATTTAGACAGGGCTTTTGGTGGAAGAACAAGTGGAACTGGAACAATTTGTCCATTCTTTAATCTAGACCTCATTCCCCTCCCAACTGCAATTTGGTGGACTTTTAAGAGTGGGTAGCATGGAGGAAGGGAGCAGAGCATAAGGAAAGAAGAAAGTATCAGAAGAATAAAAAGAGGAACAGAAAGTTGGGGAAGGGTGGGTGGGGAAAAAAAAGTAGGAGATACAGGTTGAATTGTGCCTTGTTGGACAGGAATAAACATTCTTCCAAAAGGGCGCCCCCTCGGAATGATTCAATGACTTTATTTCAGATGATCTTCAAAACTGTGAACAGAAACTTTACTGACTAAAGACCCAGAAAACTAATTTTATGCCATCCTGACTTAATTATGGCAGAGCGAATAATTGACTTCATATAAAATGTCATGTTATATTCATGTCATACCTCTTAGAGAAAGTTCAGTTTAGATTTCACTATATACTTGGCTAACAAGAAAATGATATTTGATTGCAAGACAAAGAAAAGAAAATGCAAATGCAAATCCAAATGGGTGGAAACTGCATTTTCAAACAAGGAGAATAATTATGTGTACAGCATCCTAAGCTAGTCAGAGAATGTAGGCAATGATTGATGTACTTAAAATATTTCTGTCAGAAAACAAAATATCTCTTTAGAATAAATACAATAGCATACATAACTTGCATTTCTGGCTGAATAAAAATAAATAAATACAATGATTCAGAAAGCATTTTTAATCAAGAAATATAAAAGCTTCATACCTATCAACGTTGGGAGTAAAATTTGAACATCTTCTTCCCTCTTGAAGGGTTTAGAAAAGTCTGCTTACATTTTCTGTTTTGAAAGCCAGGAGAAAGAACTTGGAAGACTACCTGAACTTGTGGTTCCCAGGTGGGATGGCTTTCCATGTGCAAGTAAGTGGCATCACTCCTTTGTGGAGAACCAGCAGATTCTTTCCTTTAAGCACCAAGACCTTGATGTGTCCTTCAAGGTCCTACTGAATCTGGCCTCTCATTGCTTCTCTGCCCTCAACCACTAGGATTCTGCTCTCAACCGTTGCCTTCCAGCCATGCCTGCCCCATGTTGGGTATAGCGCCTTTGACTGGAACCTTCTCTCAGGCTTCTGCATAGCTCACTCACTCCCACCCTTTAAGTCGTTGCTCAGTGAGGCCATTCCTGACACCCTATTTAAAATCACAGAAACCCTCCCACAACCCTAACCCCCTCCCCTGCTTTATTTCTCTTCATAACATTTATCATGTCAGCATCACAAAATCAGGGATCTTTCTGTTTTGTTTCCTACTATATTTTTTTCTGGCTCAGAATAAGTGCTCAAGGAATATTTGTTGGATGAGTGAATGAGAGAATGAATGAATGAATGTTGGTTTCTGAAAATGGAGCTGCAGCCATGGTTCGTCATATCGCTAGCCATTTAGTAAAATTAGTACCATCAAAAATCACTTCTCCAGGCACTTTGCTAACTATTAGAATATGGTTTCTCCTGAAAACAGAGCCTGGAACAAAAGCATGCCTGCAGGTAGTTTATTTGCAAAGTGATCCCAGGCATCAGAATAGAAGGACATGGAGGAGTGAAATGAAGGAGAGGAAATAAAATGGACAAGCAAGGAAGTCAATACACAAGACTGAGGGATAAAGGGTGAGCAATACCCTTAGGATAAGCAGTTAGTAGATACGGGAGGATAAGTAGTATCCAAGAATAAGGACAATAAACCTTGTTAGGGGCAGGTCTGGAGAAAAGAGTAAGTAGGTGGATTGATTTTGGACAGTGTCACCAAGCCAGGCAGAGCAATGGAAACTCACCAGTTCTCACTTGGTTATGTAATATCAGACTTGGGGGCTAGATCAATTGCTCAGAAAGATATGATAGTCAGGGCTAGCTTCATGGGCATGCAATCTGTACATTGCACTTGGTTTAATGCTCTGTTCTGATGTCTTGCAATTCTTAATATTTGATTTTTGAACCTGTGTTTTGTAGTGAAGGCTGATGGGGCAATGGAGCATGCGTGTGAGCAGAGGCCATACACTGACGACAGTTCGTGCATGTGGTTGTGTTCCGCAGTAGCCCATGCACACAGGGCTCAGGCCCACAGGCCAGATGGCAGGGGACACACAGAGTAGCTGGCCTGACACACGCTCAGGTCTGCTCTCTAAGACCAGAGGCTGAACCAGCAAAAACTACTCCCCCAGGAAATGCCTCCACGATAAAAAGCTTAATTGTTCCAAGGTGTAATAACTGAGGAAAAGTCCCTCAGCTTTCCTTAAAGGCAAAGTTGGGAAAAGCCGAGTGCCATTAGAAACTCTGGTGAACGAGGTGAATTGGAGCAGGGATAGAATAAAAGACAAAACTCCTTTGCTCATCCCTCAAGGGATGGGAGATATTCTTAAGAAATTAGAAAGCCCCAAGGATGGCTGGACAGTAACACACAGAATCCTGAGATGAAAGGGCCCCAGGGGAAGGGGAGCCTTACTAGGAAATTGAAATCAAATATTTAAAGCATAGCTTCCTAAATATACCTTCCTTGCTAAAACCCTGTTAACTCAATAATACCGAGATAAATTTTTCTCCAATTTATATATATGTATGTGTGTTTCCAAGAACACACTTCCATATTACAGGCAACTCTTATCCCAGAGGAGATCTTAAAATAGTAGGGGAAAAAAAAAAA
>JAQZBX010109180.1:0-10496 GCA_029593785.1 Cabassous unicinctus
TGAAGCAAGCCAGACACAAAAGGACAAATACTGTATGAATGTGTTACTATGAACCAAATATATTGTGTAACATATTGTTTGATCAAAAAATAAAAAAAAAAATTATAAGCATCCATTAAAAAAAAAAAAAGAAAGAAGGAGCTCATAGGAAATTTTACTCATTGAGGTTACTTGTAATGTAATGACAATTTAATGATTTTTAATCATTGCTAGTTGAAGCTGTAATAAAGATAATATCAGGCCATGTGACATATTCTGATCTGCAAGGAGAGCAGTTTATATTGTATCACATGATGAATAGGCTGGAAGTATGTTTTAATTTGTGAAGGTGAATCTACTTCTTTACAAAATCTTAAAAAATAGAAGTATTGTAAACATAGAAAAATATTTAAATATCCTGAGAATAAATCCTATCTTTAAAAAAAAAAAAAACATATTGTTTTACTTTTCCTAAAAAAACCAATAGAATAATATATAGTCAATGAAAATGATAAGTATATAGGAATATGGAAAGACATATGTATTAATACTGACAGTTATTCAGTGTATATTTTTACTTTTGTGCACAACATTGCTCTCAGCAGTTCTTAGCAACCACAAATCAGTGACAAGTTCCTTGCCACCCTAGCTACTGCCAGTCCTTTTCCCCAAAGCTGGAAAAGAGAAGGTTGGAGAATCTCAGCTGATTCTACTGTGGTTATAGAAACATAAAGAGGTCAAGCTACAATATTCATCCTTCATAAATTGACCCCAGTTTGGAGGAAAAACTTAACTTACATGCTGGGATATTTGGTACCAAAACTCATGACTCCATGGGTCCCAAGCAAGTCCTACCTGCCTTCTGAGTCTAAAAGAGACTAAAGGTAGTGAAAAATCTAACCTTATGCAAAAAGAGGTCTGGCCTTTGTCCTCATGTTCTAGGAACTTAACCTCTAAACTCTTGGAATGTCATGCCTGATTGGAGCATCTTTATTTGCCTGGGGCTTTAGTTTACTGGGTAGTCTAGCAATCTGGTTTAGGGTAGGGACTAGCCACAACAATTAGGCTGGCAAGGCAGAAAGACCAACAATGTAATTTAGGTTGGGCACTTTGAGTCACATGGTATCAGACAACCCTCAAAGGGCCTGGAGACTGAGATTGGCCTTGTGATGGAGTCCCAGTAAAAACTCTGGTATCAAGGCTCGGGTAACCTTCTCTGGGTGACTGTACTCCATGTATATTGTCACACAGTAGTATTGGAAAAGTAACACTATCAGGACTCCACGGTGAGAAGAAAATTGGAAGCTCCACATTTGGAACCTTCTGGACTCTGCCCTATGCACTCATTCTGTTGGCTGATTTCAATCTGTATCCTTTAGCTGTAATAAACTATAACCATGAGTATAACAGCTTTCAGTAAGTTCCGATGGTCCTTCTAGTGCAGGGGTTCTTAACCAGGGGTCCACAGACCAAAGATTTCAGGGGGTCCCTGAGCTTGAATTGAAAAAAATCAACTTATCTTATTTTCTCTGACCTCTAATTGAAATCTAGCATTTCCTTCACTTATGAATGTATGCAATAAATAAATTTAGTATTCATATCATCTGACTGGCAAAGGGGTCCATGGAATAAAAAAGGTTACGAACTCCTGTTCTAGTGAATTATCGAATTTGAGGGTAGTTTTGGAAATTCACCAAAATTGCAATTATTGTGTGTAATCAGTGGTCTTGGGGACCCCCGAATTCTGCAGCTGATGTCAGAAGTGAAGGCAATCTTGTGTGGAGTGTTCCCTGTAACTTCCCAGTTTCTTTAAACCACAAGAATGAGCTCACGTGGCCTCTGTCATTGGAAATTTTCCTTTTTCCTGAGAGAAAACAGATTAATGTATGTCATAGCCCAAACCATAAAATAAAAAGATTAAAAGTTTTACCATATAAACACAGAGAGCAGATTGCAAGCGCAAAAACAATGGGGGAGGGGGGAATAATAAATAAATAAATCTTTTTTTTAAAAAAGTTTTATATAAAGACATAAAACATTTGGAGGACAAAAAAAAATTATAAAAAGTCAAAAGCTAAACAATAAAATGGAAAAAGACTTTCAATATATATGACAGAGTTAATCTACTTAATAAATAAAAACGGGAGACAGATGGTAGATAATCTTTATTCATAAGCTTCACCAACGTATTTGCCCTGAAAGAGACTGTCAGTTCTGTTAGAGATCTGTACTTCTATGCTGACTTAAGAGAAAAATTTAAATGCTTTGCTGGTTAAAAAGATTTTAAAAAGTCAGCATTTATCAATAGCACTGCTAGAAATTGTGGAAGAATCCAGGAAAAGTATAGCCATATTTCCCAGGTTTTATACTGAGCAAAATTTATAAAAGGGTGAAGTATGTTATGTTGGGACTGAACTGGAAAAATGCTAGCTTCTTACGTATTTAAACTATCAAATAAGTTATAACCCTGTGATCTGGGGTTTCCTAAAAGTTAAAGTCCTAGCAAGCTACAGGGAAAACAAATAACGGGGGAACCATTCATTGGCAACTCTGTCTTTAATAAAGCTAATGGGAGTCAGGCTTGAAAATAATCACAAAATAAAAGACAAACATTTTTTTTATAATGGAGATAATTTCCCTAATTTCCTCCACTGAAATTCTCCCTTTGAAATTTAATTCATTGCCTTTGGTTGCTTTAGACATCTTTAGACGCCTTTAGATATCAAACTAAAGTCATTTTTAACTATTGCCTTTTGGGAAGGATGTTTTTCGACCTAGAGTCATGCCCCAAGGGAAAGAAAACTGAGACTGGAAAGTGAGGCGAGGTCCTTAAAAGAGGAAGACATGGGAGATGGCAAATACGCATTTCTTACCATTCCAGTTGTGCCAAAGTTTCTCTCAGGCACACCCGGAAGGATTATAGCTGGGAAGAAAACTCTTCTTAGATTTAGAGAACGTTTATTGCTAAGGTGGACCTTGATGGCTTGGATTAAGGCTTACCTGAAGAGGCCTACCTAAGACATACTATCTACAGACATAGGGTGTCTTGATCTGAACTCCCCCTCCTCAGCCCCTCAGCCTTTAGGACCTGTCCACTATTTCACAAACCCACCTTTTAAGGAAGCTTCCACCAGGATGAATAACGATTCCTTCAGTGGGTTTCTAACTTCACTACAGCCACCCCATTCCCTTCTCTGTATTTGCATTCCTTGCTGGGCACAGATGAATTAGCACATCAGGAAAAGCAAGCACTTCTAAGAGAAAGCTTACACAGCTTCCAGATGCTGAACACCTCAGAAAAGCAATTGGCATGTACAGCTTTGAACGGAGTATTCTAAGCAGATGAGGATTCTCATTCTAAACCATCTCCCACCAACCCAGGCCCTAGGGACAGCTCCATTATTCAGAAACCATGAACACTAAATTCTAAATAAAACGAACATTTCTTTAGCATCTACCTGTGTCAGGCACTGTGGAACATGACTTACATATATTTAATCCTCAACATAACCCTATTTTGGGTGGGGGGTATAAGTGTTCCTAGTTCACAAATGAAAGAACTGATACCCATAGAGCTCTAATCCCTGCCCTTGGTTAGCAACTGGAAAAAGCCAGAAGATAAAGGGGTGAAAAAGCCTTCACGAAACAAACTAAAGCTGAGGACTTTTTCATTTCATCCCTCTCCCCTTAGATTTAAAGATATGGGGGGGCGGGAGGGAATGCACCTTAATTGGGCCAAGATCCACAAAAGTTAATTTAATAGAGGAACTAGAAATGTGTATGAGATCTCTACTAGGAAACAAAGGAAGGGAGGTGAGAAGTGGCTCCTCCACTAATTAAATACCACCAATTCATTCATTCACTCATTCAGTTAAGTATTTATTGAGCTCTTACTATGTTCCAAGAAGTGTTCTAGGTGCTGAAGGTAAAGCGAAAGGGACAAAGCCCCTAACCTCATAGAGCTTACCTTGTAGTAAGGGAGAGAGATAAACAAAATATATCGTGAGAAGTAGTAACAAGAGCTTTGAAGTACAAGGGTGGGACAAGAGGGAAGGGAGGACTGATTTTTAGAAAGGGTAGCCAGGGAAAGCCTCTCTGAGGACATGGGCCTTGAACAAAGACCGGCCTGAAGCAAGAGCATGAGCCGTCTTCGTGGCTGAGGAAAGAGTTTAGGACAAGGAGCCACACGTGCAAAAGCTCTGAGGACTTCTTTGTCCTGTTCCAGGAACGGCCAGGCTAGTGTGACAGGAGGGAAACCAGAGAGGGGGCGTGGCAGGGGAAAAGATCAGATTACCAGCCCTGGACCAGAGGACATAGATTCGTCAGAATCATCCAGAGGGTGTGTTACAATGCAGATTGCTGGGCCCACCTCCAGAGTTTTCTGATTCAGCATTTCTGGGCTGACATCTGAAAATCAGCATTTCTAACAAGTTCCCAGTCATGCTGAAGCTGCTGGCCTAGGAACCATACTTTGAGAATCACTGATGCTGAGCCCTGCAAGCCACGATAAGGCTTTGGATTTTGTTCTAAATGTGGCAGAAAGCTATTGGAGGGTTCTGACAAGGGAAGTAAGGAAAATTGAGGGATCAAGAGTGGAGACAGGAAACCAGTTGGGGTACAATCACAACAGTTCAGGCAATAGGTAGTGATGGCCTTGAACTAGGGTGGCTATGCTGGAGAGGGCAAGAAATGGTCAGATTCAGAATATATTTTGACATATAAGATTGTCTGTAGGATTGACAGAATTTGCCAGTGGACAGATATATGAGGTAAAAAGAGAAATCAGAGGATAACTCCTCGGTTTTGGACTGACCTCTTGAGTAAATGGTGGAGGTGTTTGCTAAAATGGTGCAGATAGGTTTAGGATTGGGTTTTGTATTAAACACTTTTTTTTTTTTGAGATGCCCATTCAATATCCAAGTGGGTAGTGAGTAGGCAGATGACTAACATTTCTCAAGCTCTGGGAGAGGTCCAGGCCAGAGGTCTAAATTTGGAAGACATTTTATAACTGGTATTAACAATTGTGAGGCTAGCTGAGATCAGTAGACAGTGAGAATAGATAGAGAAGTAGCGCCAGTACTGAGCCCTGAGGCACAGAATGTAGAGAAGGAAAAGCCTAGAATCTAAAGTTGTAGAAAACAAGACAACAAAAGTGTTTACATGAAAGAGTGATCCAATGCTGATAACTCAAGTAGGAAGAGGACAGATAAGTGACGACTGGATTTGCCAAGGTGCACATTGTGTCATTTGGTGGTTTGGCGGCAGGGCTGGACTTACCATGAGGCTAATAAAGTTTAATTTCCAAACTGCCTCACTTGCATAGAAGCTTTGAAGGTCCTTGGAACACAGAAATGTGTTCACATGCTCTTAGGTTTTTGTAAAACTTGCAAAAGTAAAATATTTTAACTCTGCCTTTTTTATGACTGCTCTCTTTTCATTCTGACTTCCCCTCTATCACACTTCCCTCATGTCAGGTGATACTGGGGTCACTAGGGGCATCTTTGGGATCTGACTAAGGGTAGTTGAATTGGGGACACATTTAGTGTCGGTTTAACAGGATATGTGACTCAGTCATGTCCATAAACAGTAATTACCAGTTGTCCTGGAATAGGAATGACTTCCAGGAACACTCCTATGACCCACTGTGGTGACTCTACCTGGTGCTGGGACAAAAATCTAGGATCGGAGGTCTTTTTGGAAGATGAACATGTCCTAAGGTGCCTGCTGAGCAGAAGTAGATTGGTAGTAGAGGAGAGGCAAGGTTTGAAATAGATAGATCCAAAAACTAGTCTGTGGAAAATTCATAATTAGAAACAGGGTATTTAGTTCTCATCAATACCTTGTCAAGATGACAGTACTCTCCTGTCAAGAATATATTGATTATGCAATGAATACAATTATTAATGTACCCTATATTTTTATCTTTTTCTTGAGAATTCTGTGAAATTGGGCTTACCAAAATTCCTGTGTTTGTAGGACACAAACTTGTAGCAGTCCTACTTTTAAATGAGCATATTTGTGTGTAAAAAAACAAATTTTGATCAACCATGCCAGAGGAAAGATTAAATTATCATTAAAGATTAAATTGTTGGGGGGCGGATGTGGCTCAAATGGTTGGGCGTCCGTCTGCCATTTGGAGGGACCTGGGTTCGATCCCCAGGACCTCCTGGTAAAATAAAAAATATATATATATAGAAGGTGCATGGGCGGCCAGGCTCTGTGTGCCGGTGAGCCGCCAGGCCCCGGGAACCAGGCAGCAAGATGATGACGTAACAGGAGAGAGACGCAGGGGAGAGACAAGATGAGATGCTCCAAAAACCAGGAACTGAGGTGGTGCTGGTGGCAGAACACCTCTCTCCTACATCGGAAGTCTCCAGGATCAAATCCTGGTGAAGACTGGAGGAGGAGGATGAGAAGAGATGGCAGGAAACAGACACAGAGAATTGCCCAGCAAATGGACACAAAACAGCAAAACGGGGAAGGGGGGTTCAAAATGGATAAAGTAAATAAATCTTAAAAAAAAAAAGATTAAATTGTTACTTAAGTAGTAAAATGTGTTGTTTTTCTGCAATGCAACTTCATCATCCATTGGACCGTGGTTGCACTCCCTCCAATGAGGTCTGGATCTCAGCCCAGGGACTTGGGGGTGGGGGGTTCTTCCAGATTTGTTCCTTTCTTGGGAGCTCTCCCTCAGCCCTAGGGGTAACAGCTGCTCCCTATAACTGCTATGCCTGTATTTTTTAAAGTTCTCTTTACCCCTTACTTGCTAATTCTCCGTTACTCCAATCCATGGTAATGTTCATATTTTTCATATTTAACTTTCCTTTTCAAATTACTGTGGTTTTTGTTTCATGGTTGGACTCTAACCAACATAGATTGTCAGAGAAAGGGGACATTTTAACACACTTGCTCTCCCTGATAATGTAACTTAGATGAGCATTTTGCCTGGCATATAGGACAAACTCAAATGTTTGCTGAATTAAAAACTGAGCCCAATATCTTGTGATCCAACACCAGTGATCTTTAATACAAGGTACATGGAAGGTACAAGATGATTATCTTCCACGAGAGACAATAGGTTCCATTTCCTAGAAGCAAGTTTCACACAGAAAAACAAGCAACTATTCACAAACGTGAGCTGCTTCTAAAGGTGCCACCACCTCTACCTCATACATAAGATCAGGGCTCCTACAAACGCCGCGCTTGTACCCAAAAAGGCTGTAGTGACTGTTAGTTGCAGACTGGCCTAACACTGTGCAATTACCATTCTTCTGAGCACCCACAAATAAATTAAAATCGGGGCCATTCTTTGGGTATTTGGGGCAAACATGGAAAGCTCAAGCAGGTGCAGCTGTTGTTTCCAGGGTGCTCCCGGCTGGGCTGCATTTCAGCACTAGGGGGCAACATCCTCATTTAGAACCTACTCTCTCCTGGTACACACCTGTCACAGTTTTGGGTTGCTGCTTTATTCCTCCCAACTAAGGGGTTTGTCCAATAAAGGGAAGAATCTAAAGAGTACATAAAAGAAGAAAATTAACTGCCATCCAGAATTCACATAAGGACCAAGAATGATTTTGTCTCCAACCATTTGGAAAATCTCCGAAGAGTAACTGCATAATTCTGATTTCTACCTGTGCAGTTAGAGCTTGTAATTTCCAGTGTGAATGATTCCCTAAGCAAAAACTCAGGAGCTTATCAGCTTCTGCTATTTCCCTATCAACCAGCCATCAGAACAAAACTCTGGTTTTTTTTTTCAAGAATGAATTTCACCCAGACATCATGAATTTAAATGGAGATAAGGAAAAGTTAAGTGCGATTTCTGACATTTCCAGACTTGGTTAAACACAGACTCGCTCATAATAGGGAAGGAGGAAAGATGGAATTTGTTAAGCTTTATTACAGTCTTCATTACAGAAAAGTCTACTTCCCCAGTGCTTGGGTAACATATTCCCATACTTCCAGGGTAACAGAACCTTCTCCACATGTAAAATTGCGTAATATACAGTTTATTCAGCAAATCATTGAACAGGCCTGATTGCTCTTTAGGAAAGCTCTACCTTCAGAGAGTAATTATGAAGTTTATAAATGAAGAAGTCCAAATGTATGATAACGGAAATCTACCTAATTCTCAATTAAAATACTTAACATTTTTGAGCATTCATTTTTCTGCTAACTGTATAACTCATTTTAGTTCAGAGAAACCTTAAATCCTATGAGGTAGTAAGTTGCTTAAGGTCATTCAGTTTGAAGTGAATGGAGCAGCATCTAATACCAAATCTCACAGGCTTAATCTCTGTATGATGCTGCCGCCATACAAGAGTCTTAGAGACTATTGGAGCAAAAAGGAGCTTTCAAAAACACCCTGTCCAGTGAAAGCTTGTCTTCAAATGAATATGTATAAAGAATCTCAAATTTAAAAAATAGATAAAAGGTAAAGTCTTTAGTTGGAGAGTATGAGCTAGGGAACCGGGTCTTACCCCTCCCCCTAGCCCATCCAGTCTTCCTCTGCTAACCCAGAGGAACCATCTGCAGAACCCCTGGCTTCCACCCAGCATGGTTTGCTAACTGTAGCCCCAGTTCAATTCTGGCTTTGAAATTAGGGAATCTGAAGCTCAGAGAGTTACTCAGATCTTCCAGATCCAGATCTGAGACCAGATCAGGAGCCTGGAGATTCCCAAAACATTTGCTCTTTCTACTGAAGATATACTTTAAAGCACCACTCTAGAATCGACAGAAAATTATTCATCCAAGTGGTATAAAAAAAATCTTTTCCAACAGGAAGACTTGCAGCTCTATTTCTAACATGGAAGTTCAGCTGATTCCCAGTACACAGCTCATCATTTAAGTGGACAGGAATTTGAATGTATATTATGGCAGTTACATTAGACACTTACTGTATTCTCTAAACACCAGGGCTGGGCTGCTGCATAAAGTTCTGCAGGTTACATAGCAGTACTCAGCTGAGGGGGGTGAGTTGGGACCCCCAAACTCAACCATGGCCTCTGACTCTTTTTCTAATTAACACAATAGCATCATCTGCATCTGAATGCCCTGGTGCAAACAAATGAAAAGCCCTGTGGTCACTAATGTCAATCTGACCCCAACACATTCACACGCAATTCCAGTGACAGCAGTCATGTGATCTTTACAAAGCTGTACCTTCCTCTCATGTATGCTTCAAAATGGGTATATAAAAATAAAAGCAAATAAACTAGAGGGTAGCTGATTTAATGGCTTTATTATGAAATATCACACAGAGAAAAGCACATAGGAGTAAATTAAAGTGAACACTCCTAAAATCACCAACTAGGTCGAGCCGAAACATAACCAGCACCACAGGAGACCTCTTCCTCTTCCTACCCACAACTTCCCTCATCCCTAGAGGTAACCCTATGCTGATTTTTATGGTAATGATTTTTCTTTACATTTTTACACCCACATATACATTCCTAAATAATATGTATAAGTTCATTTAAATATTCATTGAGCATCTAAAATGTGCCAGGTTCTGTTCTGGGCACTAATAATAAGAATAAATGAAAGATGCTTCTCCTCATGGGGTTTATAGCCTAACAAATTTAAGTTTTGTCTATTTTTTAACTTGATATATGTGGCAGTTTGAGATTTATGATTCCCAAAAAGAGAAAAATTATGTTTTTAAACTAATCTATTCCTCTGGGTGCGATACCCTTTGATTGTATTAAATTTAAAGGTTTTAAATTTATTTGAGAAAAATCAATTTAGGGCTTTTGATTCCACCACGTCAGTAGGACATGACTTAGGTTGAGTCCTTGCCCCCTTGGTGGGCTGATATAACCGGACACTCAAGAAGACACACGAGGGGAGCGAATGTGGCTCAAGCAGTTGAGTGCTTGCTTCCCACACAGGAGGTCCCAGGTTCAGTGCCCTGGTGCCTCCTAAAAAAAAATAAATAACAAGCAAACAAAAAAACCAACTCAGGCGAGCCAATGATTGGCTCAGTGGTTGAATGCAGGCTTTCCACATCTGAGGTCCAGGGTTCAATCCCCAGGCCCCGGTACCTCAAAAAAAAAAAAAAAAAGACATGAGAAGAGAGAGCTCTGTCATATTTCATCTGGGGCCCGGGGAAGATATGAGCCATTTGCCTGATAGTTTGCAGCTGAAGAGAACAGAGCCTCTGAGCAGCTGAGAAGGCCTAGAAAGAAATGAGCCCTATGCCAGAGACTGATATAGGAAGCCCTAAGAGTCCAGGCAGAGGTCAGGGACCATCTTGCTTCAACTCGTGGCAACTGGCTTTGGTGAGAAAGCAACCTTGAGTTGATCTCTTTAGGGCCTTGTAACTGTAAGCTTCTACCCTAAATAAATACCCTTTATAAAAGCCAACAGATTTCTGGTACTTTGTATCAGCACACCTTTAGCAGACTAATACAATAATAAATATCAAAGGCATATAGCACTTTACTTCTGCTCAACATGGTGAGATTCACTTTGTTGCATGGGCCTGTAGTTAATTTTTTTTTTTTTAAAGATCTATTTAA
>JAQZBX010109181.1:0-10485 GCA_029593785.1 Cabassous unicinctus
TAATCATAATAGAATGAAGCTGGAAATCAATAACAGGAGGATGACTGGACAATGCACAAATTTATGGAGGTTAAACAACACAATCAGTGAGTCCAAGAAGAAATTGCAAGAGAAATCAGTAAATATGTCAAGACGTATGAAACAAGAACACAACATAAGAAAACGTATAGAATGCAGCAAAGGCAGTGCTGAGAGGAAATTTATAGGTGTAAATGCCTCCATTAAAAAGGAAGAAAGATTTAAAATCAATGACTTAACTACGTAACTTGAGGAACTAGAGAAAGAAGAGGAAACTAATCCCAAAGGAAGCGGAAGGAAAGAAATAAGGATTAGAGCAGAATCAAGTGAAATTGAGAATTTAAAAAAGGAACAAAACCAAAATTTGCTGTTTTAAGAATATCAACAAAATTAACAAACCCTTACTTATGCTGAACAAATGAGAGAATCTTCAAATAAATAAAATCAGAAATGAGAGAGGGAGCATCACCCCTGACCCCACAGAAATAAAAATGATAACAGGCTACTATGAACAACTGTACACTAACTAACTAGACAACACAGATGAAATGTTCAATTTCCTAGAAAAACAAGAACAACACACACTGAACTGAGAAGTAATAGAAGACTTCAACAATCCAATCACAAATAAAGAGATTGGCTCAGTCATCAAAAACCTCCCAAGAAAAAAATGCCCAACACCAGTTGGCTTCAAAGGTGAATTCTACCAATCATTCAAACCAGATTTAATACCAATCCTGCTCAAACTCCTCCAAAATATTTAAGGGGAGGAAATACTACCTAACTCATTCTATGAAGCCAACATCAACCTAATACCAAAGCCAAAGATACTAAAAGAAAAGAAAATTACAGAGCAATCTCTCTAATGAATATGCATACAAAAATCTTCAACAAATTACTTGCAAATAAAATCTAACAGCACATTAAAATAAGTATACATCATGATCAATTGGGTTTTATCCCAGGTATGCAAGGCTGTTTCAACAAAAAACATGTAAAAAATGTAATACACAAAACTAATAAATTGAAGGAGAAAAATCACATGATCATCTTGATTGACACAAGAAAGGCATTTGACAAAATCCAACATGATTCTACATCTACAGAACAGATAGAATGTGAGTTGAGAATGGGAGCTGATCCTTAATGTATGTAGAAGTTTTAATAAAGTGAATTGTAAAAATACGGAAATGAATAGAGTTGATGGTAACATGTAATAATGAGTATAACTAATGCTGCTGATTTATAAATGTGATCATGGCTGAGAGTGGTAATCTGTGGATGTAAATGACACTTTAAAGAAAGATAGAGATTAATTTATTGACTGTATAACATAGTGATTGCTGTGGTGAATGAAATTTGTGGTAATAATGTAAATATAAGAAATTTATTTTACTAAGTGTTAAGAATATGGTGATACAGGGAAAATTACAATTAATGTAACTAATGGATGATAGTTAACAGTAATACTGCAATATTTTTGCAGCAATGAAAAAGAAGATATTATATCAATTCTATGGTACAACAATAGGAGAGTATGAGGCAGAATGGGATTTTTCCTTCTGGAGTAATAAAAACATTCTAAAATTGACTAAGATGATAGCACCATTCTATGATGAAAATGAAAGCCATTGAGTGTACACATGGAATGGATTATAAAAAGCACAGAACTGTAAATCACAGTGAATCTTGTGTTGGAAGAGGGACAGTAGTTAACAGAACAAATATGAGAATGTTCTCTCATGCACTCTAACAAATATATAATACAAATACACGGCGTTAATAATTGACTGGATTCAGGGGGAAAAATGCACCAAATGTAGACTGTGGGAACATGGTCGATGAGTTAGGTAGATAAGGTTTAGTTCTCAGTAAAACAACAAAGAAAAAGCCAGAGGCTGCTGTGGGAAACTGCTTTGGGGCACAGCAAACCAGGACACTGCTTACCAACTCCCAGAAGAGTAAGGGTCAGAGACAGGAAGAAGCCAAAGCTAGTAACTATGAGTTATTAAACCTCCTGGCTCCCAGGAAGGGCTCCCTTTCCCCACCCCCCGAGATATTAAGCAAGGGTAAAACTCCTGGTGAATTGTATCTGAGAGTATAGCAGATGTCTACCTCCATGGGAAGGTGCTCTAAGTCATCAAGGAGGGTACTGGACAGATAGAGAAGCCAGGAATAATCACAGGTTGCTTACCTCAGTGGCTGAGAGTGGCACACATACTCAGCCATCAGGGTGGACAGACTAGGTGGAGACACTGCCTCCTGCTCCAAATGGGAGTGTGACGGCAGATTCTCTGTGAGGAAGAGGGGTCTGGGAGGGGGAAGAGTGATTTCTCTTCAGCTAGGTTAGCCAGCTAGCCTCCCCTTGAATATTGGAAGAGACCTCGTCTTGACAGAGAGTGGGGAGGGGGATTGCCTCAGGCAGGCGGTCACGCCTGATCACCTAGGTAAAGAGAGGAATTACATTAGTGAGGAGGCAAAGATAGGCTGCCATCAGCACCACTCCAGCTGACTGCATGGGACCTAACCTGCCTGAGGTAAAAGGGGTAGATAGCCTGCTGAAAGGCTAATTAACCCAAGGAGGCAGAATAAGTCAGTGGAAGAATTCCTGCCTAGCATATGTGAGGTCCCTGGTTTGATTCTTGGCTCTTCCATGAGAAGTGATTCACCAGGTCATCAGGCATCCACCTGAAACTTTATGACAGCGAACATATAGACATTTTCTTTCTATTAGCTTCTCTTGGATACCTTATTTTTTAAAAGTTCCTTTTCTTTTATTTCCCTTATTTTACTCACTAAATCCCAGTTCAAAACCTTCAGAGGACAGGCTGCAGGGTGAGTGATTGACGAACACCAGCAGCCTGAGATGATCCTTAGGGGTCTAAGAGAGAAGGCTGTTTTTCTGTGTTTATTTTTTTATTCTTCTGTCTCCTTGTTTTTAAAAAAAATGAGTCACTGCTGTCTTGTGTGTTGCTTGTTTTGTATCCCCTTCCTTTGTTTCTCTGCTTGTTTATTTTTCTTTTTTGATTTTGGTTAGTGATCTAGTCTACCTACTCTATTTCTTTTCATTCTTTCATCTTTATATCTTTTATTTTCCATTGTTGTTCTTTCATTCCATCTCTTTTATTTGGTCTCCAATTTATCTTGTTTGTACTTCTCCCTGGAAAAAGACCTTGAATAAAAGGGGAAAAAGGTAAAGACAAATGAGTTTATGTGGCTAAGAGACTTAAAAGTGAGTTGGGAGGTCATCCCGGAGATAAGGCTTATGCACAACTCAGCAGGATCTCATAGACTGCCAAAGTGGATACCACCCCAAATAGTGGGTCTCCTGAGGGCTCTGGAGATACCTAGGTCCTATGGTCAGGGTAGATAGCTCTGGAGTTTGGTGCCTTACAAGTGGGTCCTACTTTGGAGTTTGTGCTCCTGAGAGTGACAGAGTTGGACTCAATTATGGCTTCCCTACACATGGCTTGTCCGTCCCTTCTATTAAACCCATACTTGGTGCTGTAGTTTGTAGGTATATATTAAAGAGTCTGGAATATTTGGGCTGTCCATGTGCCATCTGGGCCCGGAGCTTCAGCGGAGTTCCAACACCTACTCTCCAGTTCATTGGACTCACCCAGGACAACTATCAAAGAGGTGAAGATGGACAACCACCGTACCAAGGAAATGAGAGTGCAAGCAAGAGAGTCTCATCCATTGGCTGTATGGGATCAAAGCTTCCTCTCAATTAGTGGTGGAGTGGACATCACCATCCCAGAAACCTCAGGATTGGAAAATGAACTATGGACTAGAGTGGACTTACTGGTATTCTACTATAGACATATTATTGTTCTCACAATGGAAGAAATTACAACATAGACGTAAAGGCAGTGGCCACTGGAGGCTCTGGGGGCAGGGAGAAGGAAAAAGAGCTGTAATATGAGTGCTGCTTTTTTGGTATTTGGGAATCATCCTGAATGACATTGCAATGACAGATATAGGCCATTTTATATCATCCCATAACATGTAGAACTGTGTGGGAGAGAGCATAGCCTACAGGCTGAACTACTATCCATGCTCACTGGCAATGCCCCAGGATGCGTTTATTAATTGCAATGAATGTGCCACACTATTGAAGGATGTTGTAGTGGGAGGGTGTGGGATGTGTGGGGAGTGGGGCATATGGGAATCCCTATATTTTTTGTGTAACATTTATGTAATCTAAGTAGCTTTTAAAAAGTAAAAAAATAAAATAAAAAAATACACCAAATGTAAAGATACTGGCTATGGTTAGTAGTAATATTTTTTTTTTGAATTTTTTCTATCTTTTTATTTTTTATTTTTATTTTTTATATTTTAAAAGATTCTTAGATTACATAAATGTTACGCAAAAATTACAGGGATTACCATATTCCCCACCTCCAACACCTCCCATAACCTCCCACATAAACATCCTTCATTAGTGTGGCACATCACCTGCAATGGATATACACATCCTGGGACTTTGCCACTAAGCATGGACCAGAGTTCACATTGTTGACCACACTCTCTCCCACACAGTTCTGCATGTTATATGCTAATGTAAAATGGCCTATATCTGTCATTGTAATGTCACACAAGGTAATTCCCAAGTCCTGAAAAAACCCCTGTATTACAACTGTTTTTCCCTCTTCCTGCCCCGAAAGTGTCCAGTGGCCACTGGCTCCACCTCAATGTTGTATTTTCTTCCATTCCTTGAATCACAATATGTCTACAACAGAATACCAGTAAATCCAATCTAGTCCATAGCTCTTCCCCAATCCTGAGGGGACTGGAATGGTGATGTTCACTCCATCTCCAAGTGAGAGTGGGCTAATATCCCATGGATACAGTGGATGGGATTATCCTGTCTGCAGCTGCAGACTCTCTCCATTTCGTGGGATGGCCGTTGTCCATCATCGTCTCCTCACCAGGTGACTTAGGTGAGTCCATTGAGCTGTAGAGTAGGAGTTGCAGCTCCACCGAGATTCCAGGCACAGCTGGTACATGGGCAAACCAAAGGCTCCAGTCTCTGGAAGTACACGAATCTTTTCCGAGCAATCTACCTCACCATCTTGCTCCCTCCAGATAGAAGTCCCCAAGGATCTCGCTCCGTGTGCCCCCAGCACTGAACCCCCGGGCAGGACCCTGTCCTGAATCAGCCATCCTCAGAGAGCGAGTCAGCAAGTGCCCTCCTAAACCGACGCCATCTTAAACTCTTATCAGTAGTAATATTTTAATGATGCTTTTTTATGGTTTGTAACAAATATTTCACAACAATGTAAGGTGATGGTGGTGTGGTGATATATGGTAGTCCTGTATGAAGATATGCATTTTTTGTGAGTTCACAACTTTTACTATACACTTATTGTTTATGTATGTTCATGTATGAATGATATACTTCAATAAACTTTTTTGAAATAAAAAAACAGAAAATTTCAAGGCTTGGAGAGAATGTGTAGAATTAGGAACACTCCTTTTCTGTTGGGTTTTACAATGCAGGTTTATTAGATTGGAATCTTACAGTTCTGAGGTCCATATCAAGGCATCACCAGAGATGCCTTCTCCCAGAAGGGCATTATCTCCCTTCTCCTCTGGGTCTCATTGCTTCGGTTTCTGGCTTCCTCTTTCCCTGTTTCTATTTATTTCACCTTCTTGCTCTCCTGGTGTTGTCTCTGTCATTGTGGCTTTCTCTCTGTCTCTGTGGCTTTTTACTCTGTATATACATCCTATTTATAAAGGATTGTAGTAAATTGATTGAGACCTACCCTGAGTGATGACTTACTGAAATAATCTAATCAAATTGTCCTACTTACAAGTTCACACCCACAGGAATGGATTAAGTTAAGAACATAATTTTCTGTTATCCACAAATGACTCAAACTACCTCACTCCACTCTTGGACCTCCAAAATGTATGTTCTTTCCATATGCAAAATATATTCATTCCTTTACTATATTTCAAAAACATTTAATCATTTTAGTAATGGTATTAAGTACCAAGTCTCATCAAAATTGGTTATAGGCATGTCTGTCCTGGGGCAAAATTCCCCTCAGGCTGAAGACAGTCATGGGAAAATATTTCCATTGCCATAGGGAGAAATCTGAAGGTAAACAGGGTTCATGGGTCCCAAACAGTTTCAAATCCCTGAAGGGCATACTCCATTAGATTCCAAGGTCTGAGAGTCATCTATAGAAAAATGGTTTCTTCTCTTCTGGTCTTGTTAGAGCCAGAGCCCTACCTTTTCCAAGGTTTTGCCTAACAGCCATGTTCTCAGCTCCACCCTTATTAAACATTGGGATGGTGGCTGAACTCTAAGCCTCACCCACCAAAAACACTAGAGTGATGGCCAGGCTCTCCTAAATCTCCAGGGCACAGTCTTAACACCCTTGGAAAAATGGGGTGGTGGCCTGACTCTACCCAATCCCCTGTCAATGTGACCCACCCTTTCTGAAGTGTGGGGCAGTAGCACATTCCTTGAACTATGGGGCAGAAGGCCTCTTCTCTTAAAGTGCTGGGGCATACTCACCCTTTCTACACACATAGGTGGGTCTGCTCTCCTGGTCTGACATGTCCTCATTCCAGACTTCAGCTTCCATGGTTCTTCCCTTAAAGTCATTTTTCTTTCAATTTTTCCCTTTTCTGTCCCTGTTAGTCCATGTTGGCAGTGGTTTTGTTCATACAGATCTCACAAAAATCTGATCAAAATATTGCATGTTCTCAATAGTATGAACTAATTGCAGTGAGTAAATTCAAGGAGTTGAAATCTAGACTATAGGTTACCAGGAGATAGAATGAGAGTTAGTAAGGGAGAGCTGATGATTACTCTCTGTAGAATTTTTAATAAGGTTGGTTGCAAATGTTTGGAAATGGATAGAGACTATGGTAAATCATATTATTGTCGATATAATTAGCAGTGCTGGTTTATAGATGTGATTGTGGCTGAAAAGGGGAAGTTTACGTTTTTAAATGTCAATAGAATGAAAGCTAGAGGATAAGCTTGGGACTGTATAACATAGTGAATTCAGAGGTGAATGAAGAATGTGGTTAAGAGTACAAATAAAATAATGTTCTTCTATGAACTAAAACATATGTACATCACTATTTCAAGTTGTTAATAATATGGTGATATATGAAAAAAAATTTAAACTATAGACTGTTGTTAACAGTAATATTGTAATACTTTTTCCATCAGTTGTAACAAAGGTACTATATCAATGTTATGGATCGACAGGGGATATAAGAGGTGGGGGATCTTTCTTTGTGGAGTAGTGAATATTTTCTTAAATTGACTGTGGTATTGAGTGCACAACTCTGTGATTATACTGAGAGATATTGAGTGTAAAATATTGATGGATTGTATGGTGTGGGAAAAATCCATTAAAAGAAAATAAAACAAACAAAAAAGTAGAGTATTGGGTATGACAGATAAAGGCTGTGGATTTCTTTTGGAGGTAATGAGAATGTTGTTAAATGACTGTAGTAGTGAACATATTTTTTAATGTAATGAAAACCACTGAGGAGATTTTAAATGGATGATTTTTATGTTGTGTTAATGATATCTCAATAAAGCTGTTTAAAAAACCTACAATGAGATAACATTTCACACCCATTAGAATGATTGCTATTAAAAAATCCAAAAATAACAAGTGTTGAAAAGGATAAAGAGAAACAGGAACACTCATTCATGGGTGGTGGCAATGTAAAATGGTGCAGCCGCTGTGGAAGACAGTTTGGTTGTTCTTCAGAAACTTAATTGTAGAACAACCATTGGACCGGCAATTCCATTATTCAGAATATACCCAAATCAATTGAAAGCAGGTGCTCAAACAGATATTTAAAGCAGCATTATTCACAATTGCCAAAAATGCAAGTAACCCAAATACCCATCAAATGATGAATGAATAAATAGAATGTTGTACATATATACAATAGAATATTATTCAGGCATAAAAAATGAATGAAGACTTTATACATGAAACATGTATGATCCTTTAATATATCATGTGTGAAATTAGCCAGACACAAAAGGAAAAATATTGTATGATCTCAGAGATTTGAAATAATTAGAATAAGCAAACACCCAGAGTCTATGGGAATCCTTTATTTCATGCACAATTGGTTTTTTTAGAAAAAATCAGATAATTTTATTGTATGGTAGTAACAAATATATCTATATACATGTAAAGTTTTGTCTTAGTAGTATTTTTATATTTCCCAGTTTATTTTGAATGAAATTTTTCTGATATATATCCAAATGAATTTGAGATTACTGTTATCTCAAAGTTCACAGAAATTATTGATATTATCCTATAAATGAAACACTGATAATAGAACACTTAACATATCATTATTTAAGGACGTCAACATAATAATATTTTCTTTCTCCAGCTTTTAAAACTACTTTTTCTCATCTAAGTCAATATGTATTTTAATTTGGGTTATAGAAGGATATAAAAACAGACATGTTTGTCAAAGCAAGCATAATTAATATAGCATTCAATGTCCTTTCTGGATATAACTAAATTTTCAGAGGCAATGTGGTCCAAATGGGAGCAAACAAGCTGACTTCCTTATGAAATAAACTAGATAAACACAAAAATGAACAATCAAAGGTGCTGAAGAGTTAATCCATAAATCATTTTCTCTTTTCTATCCTTTGAACATAAAAGTGTGCACTATAGGTATGTGTGAATTAGAATACTTACAATCAAGATTGTGAACTCCTATGACTAGGGCTATGTAATTCAATAAAATGCCATAGGATAAAAATAGTTAATATAGGTCAGGAATTCTTATCCAGGGGTCCATGGACACCCAAGCGGTCCATGTTAATATTTCAGGGGGTCTGTGAGCATGAATTGAAACAAATCAACTTATTATCTTTATTTTCTCTGACCTCTAACTGAAATCTAGCATTTCCTTCACTGATGAATGTATGCAACAAGTAAATTACAATAATATTCATTTCACCTGACTGGAAAAGGGGTCTGTGGAACAAAAAATATTAAGAACCCCTGGTATAGGGGAACAGAGGACGTCTGCCCATCAAGTTATCCATATCACCTTACTGAAGTAGCAGATTATTTAAGTCTCAGTGGGTTCATATACTGACTTGGGCCTTAAAGTGATGTTTTATTTCATCATTTATGAAAATCATAATTAAGTATATTAAAATCCTAGCTGTCTCTGGAATATTACCTTCAGGTTAAATATTGGAAAGAAATGACATTTTTACAAAATACACACAAGACATATCTTGTGATTCTACTATTAATTTTTTCCACAATTTTTTTAATTGGGGCAAGATAAGAGGTCCAAATTATTTAAGAACATTTAATGTATCCCATAAACTGTTTGAATCAAAGATTTTTGTTAATTCTTTGGCCAAACGCAATACTGATTTCCAACTAAAATTATTTTTTCATGTGATTTTTGGCCATTTGTGTTTCCTCTTTGGAGAAATGTCTATTTAAATCTTTTGTCCATTGTTTAATTGGATTGCTTATTCTTTTATTGTTGAGTTGTACTATCTCTTTATATAGAATGGAAATAAAACCCTTATCGGATATGTGATTTCCCAATATTTTCTGCCTTTCCTTGGTGTGCCTTTTCACTTTCTTCATGAATTCATTTGAATCACAAAAGTATTTAAGTTTGAGGAGGTCCCATTTATGCATGTTTTCTTTCATTTCTCTTGCTTTCAGTGTAAGATTTAAGAATACACCACCTACCACCAGGTCTTGAAAATGTTTCCCTACATTTTCTTCTAAGAGCTTTATGGTAGTAGATTAGATAGTTAGGTCTTTGATCCATTTTGAGATAATTTTTGTATAAGGTGTGAGATAAGAGTACTCATTTTTTTCTTTTGGATATGGATATCCAATTCTCCAACTGTTAAATAGATATTTCTCCACCTGCTAGGTGGGTTTGACAGCTGTATCAAAATTTACTTGACCATAGATGTTTCTGATCCATCAATTCTGTTTTGTTGGTCCATGTGTCTATCTTTATGTGAGTAGTAGGCTGTTTTTTATCACTGTAGCTAGTCAATATGATTTAAAGTCCAGAAGTGTGGGTCCTCCAACATCCCTCTTCATTTTTAAGATGTTCCTGGGTATTTGGGGCCCCTTATTCTTCCAAATAAATTTGATAATAATGTTTTCCATTTCTTTAAAAAATGTTAGTGGAGTTTTTATCAGGATTGCTTTGAATCTGTATATCAATCTGGGTAGAATTGGCATCTTAATGACATTTAGTCTTCCAACCCATGAGCACAGAATGTTTGTCTATTTATTTAGGCCTTTTATATTTCTTTTAGCAATGCATTATAGGTTTCTGAATACAAGTGCTTTACATCATTTGCTTATTCCTACATATTTTGTTCTTTTAGTTGCTATTGTAAATAGATTTTTTCCCTGACTTTCTCCTCAGATTGTGCATTAATATTGTATCAAAACACCACTG
>JAQZBX010109182.1:0-10489 GCA_029593785.1 Cabassous unicinctus
TAATGAGTTGCTGCTTCCTTGTTTCCTGCTTGTTTTGTATCCCCTCCCTATCATTCTCTACTTCTTTATTTTTGTTTTTTCTTTCTTTTATTTTTTTGTTACCAATCTATTCTACCTACGCGCTTTCTTTTCACTCCTTCATCTTTATATTTTTTGTTTTCAGTTGCTGTTTTCATTCCACCTTTTATTTGAACTCCAATATTTCTTGTTTGTATTTCTCCATCTCTCCCCTTTTCTCCTAATACTTTCTCTTCTTCACATTTTCTTTCTTTCTTCTCTGTTTCCTTTTCCCCTCTTCTAACTACTCCAGCATTTTAATTCATTGTGTATATTTGTTTTTCTATTCTGCTTCTTGTTTCATTGCTTCAATTCCACTTTCTTAATCTTATTCCTCTGTGCTTCTTACTTGTGTTAGTTTTTCAATTTCCTAGTTCTTTTACATTGGCTCTCCTGCCTTTTACTAATACCATTACTATTATTCTTTTTGTTTTCCCATCTTTTCCCTTTTATCTGGTCCTAATACTTTTTCTTTCAAAAGAATATAGGGAGATCTCTCTCGCAAAAATCAGCTGAGTGTGGGAAAGATCCTGCCTGAGTGAGCCACTTTGTGAGCCCAAGGGTTAGGATGCTTCAGAGCATCCATCTGGAGGGAGCTGGGTGAAGAGATAAATTACTCAAGGTGCTGCTGCCTTAATTCTTGGTTATTGTGTTCCCTCTTCCTTGATTACCCCTTTTCTGTGTATATCGACTTTGTATCCCAAGGCTATCTCTTTTCTTTCCCACATCATTCTATCTTCTGCTTTCTGTTGTTGTTCTTACATTCCACCTCTCTTTGTTTAGTACTCAATTTTTCCAGTTTTTATTTCTACCTCATCTATCCTGTTTTTTTCCTTTGTTAACTTTTTTTTTTTTTTTTTTTTTTTTGTCTTTTCTTTCCTCTTTCCCTCTCTCCTCATCATACTGGCCTTTTAATTCAGTCTATGTATTTTTCTCTATTTGGTTTTCCCTTTCATTGTTGGTACCCCACTTCCCTATTCCTATTACACTACACTGCTTAGATGAGTTAAATACTCTTTTCCAAGGTCTTAAACAGTTCCTCTTCTAACAATTACTATTATTATTATTATTATTATACTTTTACTTTTCTTACCTCTTTCACTTTCTCTGGCCCTAATTTTTTCCTCCAGGGGAACACAGACAATAGCATGAAATAGAAGAAGAACAAAATGTCAAAGAGAAAACATAACACAAGGTGGAAGACTTCTCAATCTGGAAAGACTTATCTCTTCAACAAATGGCGATGGGAAAACTAGATCACCATGAGTTAAAAAATAGGTAGAGACTTCTGGAAAAATGGTGCTGAATTAGGTAGGCAGAGTCTAACCCTCTCACACAAAAAGTGGATAGGAGGCAGGGAAATTTCTAAAGGACTTGCTTTGAATAACTATAGAATGAGAACGTACTCTGAGTCATCTAGGAAGGTAATGGAAAGATAAAGAAGCCAAATGAAAACCATGAGTTTCTCACACCTGTGACTGGAAATGTCACATATACCCCACACTCAGGGCAAGGAGCATTGGTGGAACCCCTGGATCACTGCTGCCAACTGACTGGGAGGGCCATTCCCTGGGAGGAAGATGGGCCTGACAGAGGGTGGACAGTGGTTTCTTTGCAGTGAGTTTGTCCAACTAAGACCCCTTTGTATCTCAGAAGGGACCCTGACACAATGTGGGGAAGGGAAAGGTATGTGCTCAGGCAGGCTGACCTGCCCAACCATCTGGGTAAAGAGAGGAAATAGAATAGAGAGGGAGTGGGACAGGTGCCTAATCAGCAGGACTCTAGCAAATTGTAGTCTAAAACACCTGGGGTAAAGGGGACAGAGAGCTTTCTGAAGCCTAATCAACCTAATGAGACAGTTTAGCTCAGTGGAGGAATTTCCACCTTGCATATACGAAGTCCCTGGTTTGATGCCCTTGTCTCCTTAGTGAAGTGGAGACGTGATCTACTGGGTTATCAGGCATCCAGGTGATATGTTATGAGAGGAAACATGTAGACATTCTTTTTATTTTAGGTATTCTTGCATCTGTTATTTTTTTAAAGGTTCCTTTTTTTCTTTATTCCTTATTTTACTCACTAAAACACTACACATTACCCACACATTACCTGGATGAACATTGGCAGCCTGAGAAGCTCCTTAGGGGCCTAAGAGGGAAGGCTGTTTTTCCTTGGTAATTATTTTTTTAGTTGCTGTTATTTTTTTCTTCCTGTTTCCTCTTTCTTTGTTTCTTTTTTTCCTTTAACTGACTTTTTCTACCTGCATTATTTATTCTCTTTCCTTCATTTTTCTATCTTCTTTTTAATGTTTTCTTTCATTCCATCAATTTTTGTTTGGTTTTTCAATTTTTTTGTTTTTATTTCTTTATCTTTTTTGTCCACCTGTTTTATTTGTTTTTTGATTTTTTATTTTCCTCTTTTTGCATCATTCTGGCCTTTTAAATCATTGTATGTATTTTTCTCTATTTTATTTCTCATTTCATTTCTTCTATTCCATCTTTTTATTCTGATTCCTCTGTACTTATGATTTTTTACATGTGTTAATTATTTTTTTTCCTAGGTCTTGTATGGTACCCTTTCTATATTCTTTATTATTGTAACTATTATTCTTCTTCTCTACTTATCTCCTTTGCACTACTCCTAATTCTTTTTTTCCCAAGGGAAAATAGGCAATAGCAAGGAAAAAGAATAAGAGGGACTAAGTGTCAGAGGGAAACCTTACAACACATAGAAAAACAACAACAAAATAAAACCCTAGAGTAGAAAGAGAAGCTAAGCAACTGAATAAATTCATCAAGACAGATGCCTAGACACCAACAAAAAAATTATAAGCCATACTAAGAAACAGGAATACATGGTCCAGTATAATGAACAAAATATAGAAGAGGAGGATATGCCTAATATGGAACAACTAATCAGAATTGTCCAAACAAACACCATGAGTCAACTTGATGAAGTGAAGGAAGAGATTAAGGATTTTAAGAAGACACAGGGGAACATACCAAATAAATTGTAAACATACACAAAAAGATAACAGATATGATAGAGATGAATGGAAAAATGCAAGAAATAAAAAATACACTGGAAGCACATATCACCAGACTTGAACAGGCAGAGGAAAGAATTAGTGGTGGAAGACAGTGCATCTGAAATCAGACACATAGTAGAACAGATAGATAAAAAGGTACAAAAAATCCAGCAGGAACTTAGAGACTAGAATGACAACATGAAATGCATAAACATATGCACTATAGGTATTCAGAAGGAAAAGAGAAAGTAAAGGGACAGAAGGAGTGTTGGAAGAAATAATGGCTGAAAATTTACAAACTCTATTGAGGGAAATGGAATGTGTATGTACCGGAAGTGCAGCATACCTCAAGCAGTATAAATCCTAACTGGCCAAATTCAAGACGTATGTTTGACAAAATGTCCAATGCTTAAGACAAAGAGAAAATACTGAAAGCAGCAAGAGAAAAGAGATCCATCACATAAAAGTGAAGTTCAAATTATGTAGCAGTTTGGCATTGTTTATGAATTCCAAAAAGTGTTATTGGATTATGTTTGTAAATGGGTCTGTCATTGGTATCACCTTTAATTGATTACATTTTGATTAGGATTTTGATTGGGCAACATCAGTAAGGCAGGGACTCACAGAGAAAATATATGGCAAAAGACAGAGTTGGGAGACTGGAGTTGGAGCCCAAGAAGTAAACACATGAGAGAATGCAGTGCAGCTGAACCCAGAGAGAATCAAATAAAAATCCCCCTTTTATTCATGGTCTTTTTCCAGTCATGTTGCCAGTTGGCACTTGGTATTAATCCCTCATTGCCAGGGAGGCTCATCCCCAGGAGTCATGTCCCACACTGGGGGGAAGGTAATGCATTCATATGCTGAGTTTGGCTTATAGAGAGAGGCCACATTTGAGCAACAAGAAGCTCTCAGGTGGCAACCCTTAGGCACCCCAAAACAATAGGCTAAGTTTCAATTACAAGAGCAAATACTCATAAGGATAGTCATCAATAACAAGAACCCATCAGTAGACCCTCCTCCATTGCCAGCACTGCCCCTGCACTCGAGGGACTGATTCTGCTCCCTTGGAGAATGTGGCAGAGCTCTCCAGGCTGGGAATTCAGTATTCCCTCATTTATTGGGTGATTGTCTACCCACTGTGACCATGCCTCACCCCTGGATCATTTGAACAATTTATATATCTTTCATGTATATTCAGGTGAACTTCCTCCCATGAAACCCCGATCCCAGACACACCCCACCAATGATCCTCTCCTGCCCCCTCTGTAACCCTTCTGTGATCCAAACCTTCCTGAAGATGAAGCCCATATAATAGCCAAATACAATTAATAGGAAAATGAAATAATAAAGATAAGTTTAAATATAAGAGGTAAAATACATGGAAACTTTAAAAAAAACACGAGAAATAAAATAAAATTAAAGGATTGGGATATTCAAAAAAGGGGAAAAAACAGAAAAAATTATTTAAAAAAATTTTTTTAAACATTTTTCCTTTCATCACTGCATTATCAGGTGTCCAGTCTGTACTGTGGCACGTGGCCCCTCTCACTTCCCAGTGTCTCCCAAATTTTCATTTGATTTTCAAAGAAGTTTTAGGTCACAGCAAAGTCACACACAGAATACTAGAAACTCCCATATATCCAACCTCCTTCCCCTTTCCTCACCCCATATTAAAACCTTTTTTATGTGGATGGTAGTATTGTTGTAACCATTATACAGATAGTGAAGCATAGCTACTAAACATTGTCAATGGTTTACAGTAGTTTACAATTTAGACAGTAGAGTTTAATAATTTTTTATGATATTTATCATGTCCTGTGTCCATTACTGTGAGGTAATGAAAAACCTTACCCATGACCACTAAATACCCCACTTGATCTTTTCTGTTCTTTCCTCCCCATCACCCTGGGGTTCATGACACTCCACTGTCTTGACTCATTGGATGACAAGATTCATAGTTACATGCAACAAGAGGTATTGACATGCTGATTACCCTCTCCTATTAGAATCCAACCTTGTGCCTAAGAGACACCCACCTGTTTCTGGGGGAACTGGTTCTCCCAAAGATGGGGGTCCATCTACTTCCCATTCACCGTGTGGGTCTCCACTCCCCGACACAACACATTATGACAGGATGAACACTCACACACTCCTCAGAAACCTACTCCAGATGAACCCCTTCCTGAGTGCCCCCCGAAACTAAACCCTAAATCAGTGACACTACCTTGTCATACTGCCCTAAGAGCACTCCCACCCCTGCACTTTCAATATCATACCCACAAATCCCATGTTCACCTAGTCCCCCTCCCATCTCTCCACCCAGTGTCCTGGGTATTCTAACCTGCCCTTTGTAATCTACCCACCTGACAACCCTGCCCCACCAAACCCAGTAATATCACTACCCACCTATCCTATCCTTCAATAAGCAACTATACTCTATCACTTTAGCATAGATTATGTCCATATGGATGATGGCTCACAACCTACTCTTGTCTTTCTCTCCCTTGTTAACCTATCTTTCAGACAATGGTTCTCAGAGACTGCTCACTTTCTTCAATTCAAATCAGTGAGGTCATATACTGCTCATCCTTCAATGCCTGGCTTCCTTCACTCAACGTAAGGTCTTCAAGATTCATCCATGTTATTCCATGTGTTAGCATTTTATTACTTCTTACAGCTGAGTAATATTCCATTGTATATATGTACTGCATTTTGCTTATCCATTCCTCTGTTGATAGGCACTGGGACTGATTCCAACTTTTGGCAATTGTGTACAATGCTGCAATGAACATTGGTGTGCATATATCTGTTCGTGTTTTTGCTTTCAATTCTTCTGGATATATACCCAAGAGTGGAATAGCTGGATCATATGGAAGATCTACTGTTAGTTTTCTGAGGAACTGCCAAACTGTCCTCCACAGTGGCTGGATCATTCCACAATCCCACCAGCAGTGGATGAGGGTTCCTATTCCTCCACATCCTCTCCAACACTTATAGTCTGCTGTGTTTTCAATAGCTGCCGTGCTGATGGGTGTAAGATGGTATCTCATTGTAATTTTGTTTCGCATTTCCCTAATAGCTAGCGATGTTGAGCATTTTTTCATGTGTTTTTAGCCATTTGTATTTCTTCCTTGGAGAAGTGTCTTTTCAGGTCACTTGCTCATTTATTAAATGGGTTGTTTGTCTTTTTATTTTCAAAGTATAGGATTTCTTTATATATGCAGGATATTGGGCTCCTATCAGATATATGGTTGCCAAATATTTTCACCCATTGGGTAGACTGCCTTTTTATTTTCTTAATAACATCCTTTGAGGCGCAGAAGTTTTTAATTTTGAGGAGATCCCATATATCTATTTTTTCTCTTGCTGCTCATGCTTTCGGTGAGAAGTTCATGAAATCATTTCCTATTACAAGGTCCTATAGATGCTTCCCTACTTCATCTTCCAAGTTCTTAATGGTTTTGACTCTTATATTTAAATCTTTGATCCATCTTGTGTTGATTTTTGTATAAGGTGTGAGTGGGTATTCCTCTCTCTTTCTTTTGGATATGGATATCCAGTTCTCCAAGCATCACATGTTAAAGAGGCCATTCTCTCCCAATTGAGTGGGCTTGGTGGCCTTGTCAAATATCAGATGACTGTATATGCAAGGATCTATATCAGATCTCTCAATTTGGTTCCATTGCTCAATATGTCTATCCTTGTGCCAATACCATGCTGTTTTGAGCACTGTAGTTTTGTACTGTTTTAAAGTCAGGTAATGTAATACCTCCAGCTTCATTTTCCTTTTTCAATATGTCTTTGGCAATTTGGGGCCTCTTACCTTTACAAATATATTTTGTAGTTTGTTTTTCCAGTTACTTAAAAAGTACAGTGTTCATATTTATTGGGACTGTATTAAATCTGTAGATTAGTTTGGGTAGGATAAATATCTTGGTAATTTTTAATCTTCCTATCCATGAACAGGGAATATTCTCCCATTTAATTAAGTCTTCTTTGTTTCCTTTAACAGTGTTGTGTAGTTTTCTGTATATAAGTCCTTTACATCTTGGTTAAATTTATTCGTAGGTATTTGATTCTTTTAGTTATTATTCTAAATGGTATATTTTTCTTGATTTCCTCCTTAGATTGGTTATTATTGGTGTACAGAAATGATACTGATTTTTCAGCACTGATCCTATAACCTGTGACATTACTGAACTCCTTTATGAGTTCCAGAAGCTTTGTTGTAGATTTCTCAGGGCTTTCTACATATAGGATCATGTCGTCTGCAAATAATGAAATTTTTCCTTCTTCTTTTCCAATTTGGATGTCTTTTATATCTTTTTTTTGCCTCAGTGCTCGAGTAAGTACTTCTAAGATAATGTTAAATAGGAGTGGTGATAGTGGGCATCCTTGTCTTGTTCCCAATCTCAGAGGGAAGGCTTTGAGCATTTCACCATTGAAGATAATGTTAGCTTTGGGTTTTTCATATATTTATCATATTCAGAAAGTTTCCTTCTATTCTATCTTTTGCATTGTCTTTATCAGGAAAGAGTGCTGGATTTTGTCAAATGCTTTTTCTGCATCTATAGAGATAATCATGTGATTTTTTTCTTTCAATCTGTTTATGTGGTGTATTACATTGATTGATTTCCTTATATTGAACCATCCTTGCATACCCAGGATGAAACCCACTTGGTCATGGTGTATAATCCTTTTGATATGTTGTTGAATGCGATTAGCAAGTATTTTGTTGAGGATTTTAGCATCTAGGTTCATTAGAGAAATTGGTCTGCAATTTTCCTTTTTGTGGTATCTTTGTTTGGTTTTGGTATTAGGGCAATTTTGGCATTGTAGAATGAGTTAGGCAATATTCCTTCTATTTCTATTTTTTGGAAGAGCTTAAGGAGAGTTGGTGTTAGCTTTTCTGGAATGTTTGGTAGAATTCAACTGTGAAGCCATCTGGCCCTGGGCTCTTCTTAGTTGGGAGGTTTTTGATGACTGAGTCTATCTAATTACTTGTAATTGGACTGTTGAGTTCATCAATTTCTTCTTTCATCAATGTAGGCTGTTTTTGAGTTTCTAGAAACTTGTCCATTTCCTCTAAATTATCATTCTTTTTGGCATATAATTTTTCAAAGTATCCTCTTATGATACTCTTTATTTCTGTGGTGTCAGTAGTGATATCCCCTTGCTCAATCTTTATTTTGAGTATTTGCATCTGTTCTTTCTTTTTCTTTGTTAGTCTGGCTAACCGTTTGTCCATTTTATTGATCTTCTCGAAGAACCAGGTTTTGGTTTTGTTTATTTTTTCTAGTGCTTTCTTATTCTCTATTTCTTTTAGTTCTGCTTAATGTTTGTTATTTCATTCTTTCTACTTCCTTTAGGTCTAGTTTGTTGTTGTTTTTCCAATTCCTCCAAGTGTGCAGTTAGGTCTTCAATTTTAGCTCTTTCTTTTTTTTTAATGTATGTATTTATGGCTATGACCTTCCCTCTCAGGACAGCTTTGGCTGCATCCCATAGGTTTTGATATGTTGTGTTGTTGTTTTCCTTAGTTTCAAGGTAGTTACTGATTTCTTTTGAGATTTCCTCCTTGACTCACTGTTTGTCTAAGAGTGTGTTTTTTAACTGCCATATCTTTGTTCCTAATCTGATTTTCTGGCCATTAGTGATTTCCAATTTCATTCCATTGTGGTCAGAGAAATTACTTTGTATAATCTCAATCATTCTGAATTCATTGAGAGTTGTTCTGTGGCCTAGCATGTGCTCTATCTTGGAGGATGATCCATGTGTATTCGAGAAGAATGTAAATCCTGCTGTATTTTGGTGTAGTGTTCTGTATATGTCTATTAAGTCGAGGTCCACTAATGTATTGCTCAGAGTCTTTGTTTCTTTATTAATTCTCTGTCTAGATGCTTTGTCGAATGATGATAATGGTGTATTAAAGTCCCCCGCTATTATTCTAGAGGCATTTATTTCTCCACTTAGTTTTTCCAGTGTTTGTCTCATGTATTTAGGTGCATAAATGTTTATGATTGTTCTTTCTTTTTTAGAGATTGCACCTTTTACTAATATATAGTGTCCATCTTTGTCTCTTACAATAGTTTGCATTTAAAGTCTATTTTGTCTGATATTAGAATAGCTACTCTTGCCCTTTTTTGTCTATTGTTAGCTTGTAAAAATTGTTTTCCAGCCATTCCCTTTCAATCTCTTTGAATCCCTGGGTCGATGGTGGGTTTCTTGTAGACAGCATATAGATGGATCATATTTCCTTATCCATTCTGCCAATCTGTGTCTCTTGAGTGGTGAATTTAATCAACATTCAGTGTTATTACTCACAATGAATTCCTTACTTCAGCCATATTTTCTTTGGGTTAATGTATGTCATATGTTTTTTTGTTTCTGTTTTTGTCCTTTTAATTGTTTTTAATCTCTCCTCCAACTCTCTCTCTCTCGTTTTTCAAGTTGTAGAACTTCCTTTAGTATTTCTTGAAGTGCTGGTTTCTTATTGGCATACTCTTTTAATTTTTGTTTATCTGTGAATATTTTGATCTCTCCATCATTTTAGAATGCCAGTTTTGCTGGACAGAGTCTTGTGGCTGGAAGTTTTTTCTTTTAGTACTTTGACTATGTCATACCACTGTCTTCTTGCCTCCATGGTTTCAGATGAGAAATCAGCACTTAATCTTATCGTGCTTCCCTTGTATGTGATGGTTCTCTTTTCTCTTGCTGCCTTGAATATTTTCTCTTTGTCTTGAGCATTGGACATTTTGACAAGTATATTTCTTGGAATTGGCCTGTTGGGATTTATACTGTTTGGGGTGCACTGTGCTTCCTGGATCTGCACATTCATCTCTCTCATTAGGGTTTGGAAGTTTTCAGCCATTATTTCCTTCAACACTCCTTCTGTTCCCTTTCCCTTCTCTTCTCCTTCTGGGATGACCATAATGCACATGTTTGCACATTTTGTTTTGTCATTTAAATCCCTGAGACCCTGCTGGATATTTTCTATCTTTTTGTCTATCAGTTCTACTATCTGTTTGATTTCAGATGTATTGTCTTCCACATCACTAATTATTTCTTCTGCCTGTAAAAATCTGCTGTTCCATGAATCCAGCATCTTTTTGATTTCTTGGGTTGTGCTATTGATCACCATCATATCCGTTATCTTTTTATGTATGTTCACAATTTCTTCAGTATGTTCTCCCAGTGTCTTCTTAATATCCTGAATCTCTTCCTTCACTTCATTAAGTTGGTCCATGATATTTGTTTGGAAAGCTTTGATTAGTTGTTCGACGTTCTGCATCTCTTCCTGGATTTTAGTTTGTTCATTGGACTGGTCCATGTCTTCCTGTTTTTCAGTGTGGTTTGTAATTTTTTGTTTGCCCTCTAGTCATCCTTTTTTTTTTTTTTTTTTTTTTT
>JAQZBX010109183.1:0-10492 GCA_029593785.1 Cabassous unicinctus
TTTAAAAATGGATAAAAAAGGTAAATAAATCTTTAAAAAAAAAAAGATAGTGGAGGACGGTCTGCTCCCAGGAGCACTCAGCTCTATCTGTGGGTGCAGACCCCACTGTCCCTCACACCTGGGAGGTTGGTTCCGTTCATCCTGTCTGGCAGGAACTATATTCTTTTGACATCATTAGTGGCTCCCAGCCAAAGGCAAGAAAATGTGACCACACCCATAAAGGGACCTACTCCCTGGCTTAGCTCAGCCCTCCACCTGCAGGCCTCCACCTGCAGATGAATTTATGTTCCACCCAACCCCAAGGGCACCTCTCAAGCTCTTACACTGAGTAATTACTCAGGACAAGACCTAAAACTTCACCCTTTATGGGTGGTTTAAACAATTAACCTGCCTCAAGGAAAATTCAAAAGCAAGCAGTTTGTGCAAAGGGCACCATTTCCTTTATAAAGAACAAAAAGGGTTAGAAGATGGGAAGCTTGCTGTACTGGTCTTTTACAACAATCTAAGGGAGTGACAACAATGGTAGAATATCAGGTGCAATGGAAGGGGAGAGACTGGAGGTAGGGATAGACTTTGGCTTCTGGCCAGTGGAGAGCGCAGATTGTCCCTCACAAGTCCTGTGCTAACTGCCCCCAGAGCCTCTTCAAGGAAGCACAGCTGGCCTGTCTCCTATAGACAATATGGATCTCTTCCCTCAGGGCTCAAGGAGGCAGCACATTCACTGGACAGTGTTCCTATCCCCCACTGCCCTCCGAGGCTGTTTAAACCCAGCCAGGTCAAGGGTTTGGACAGTTAGCATGCCAGACTTAAGTGTACTCCATAGGTTTTACCTTTCTATTATAGAAATATTCAAATGCTCACAAACGTAAGGAAACTAGTATAATGAACCCCCATGTACCTATCACCCAGCTTCCACATCACCAACATTTTGCCAGTCTTGTTGTATGTAGACATTTATCATTCTTTCTTTCTTTGTGTGTGTTTGTGTGTGTATTTCTAGTTTTTTAAAGCAAATCCGAGACATCATTTCATATCATCTCACCCATAAATTAAATGTTTCTAATTAAATGGTTTTTGAAATATTAAAAACAGCTGACAGCCCCTACCCTCACCCATACCAGCCACGGTTTTGAACAAGGAGGTTGAGATCCACTGGCATAGCCCAACCCTCTGGTCTATCAGTAAAAACAACTCAAGCCCTGGGAGAAGTGCCCCCTCATCCCCACCCCGACCAAGGTGGGTGACTGAGCTGGAACCAGAGATAAGTCAGCCCTGCCGAGTGATGGACCCCGGGTTGGTGACAGATTCTCCAGGCCAGATCCCTGGGAGGGGGCAGGAGATCCTATACTCTGTTGGGAGGAAGAATCTAGGCCCTTTCCTGCATGCACAGCTGGAAGCTCATAATCTTCCCGGTGTGCGGTGGGCCAAGGATGCAGCCCGGGACTTGCAAGCGGCGGTAACTGGAGCTGGGGTCCCGGTAGGGTGCGGGGTGGAGGGTAGGGGTGTTCTTGGAGAAAGGAGGGGACCTGCTCTCATGACTGGCGGGTTAACTGGGGGCAGAGTCCATGCCGCGCCAGGGGTCGCCCTGCCGCCACGCCCTACCCCACGTGGGGAGCGAGCCGCAGAGGCTGGCGCGGCGTTCCGCACATGGGACAGTGAGCAGGAAGTCATCTCCCGCGGGCACTGCCCCTGGGTGCGGCACGGGTGGCGTAAGCAGGTGGCCAGTGCAGAGGAGGAGGTAAGCGTGGGGTCGCCTTAGCCACCCGCGAGCCCCGGCATGGGCTGAAGCTTGCGGCAGCGCCCAGCGGTGTGCGGGGGTTTTCTGGAGAGTGGGAGGGTTGCGGGGTGGGGGGCGCGGAGGGGTTGCATGGAGGCTCCGCGAGTTCGGATCCGGGCCACTGGGAGGATCTCAAGTGGGAGGGGTAGGCGGACTGGTTGAGGCCTGGAAGGGGCGTCGCAGACTCCGGCCTGTGGGAGCGCTACCCGGGATCTCGGGTTCGGGAGAGGAACAGGGGCGGTGAAAATGGGGGGAAGGAGGAGACTGCAACGTCGTTCTGGAAGAAAAAGCTGAGGCTTGGTTGGAAGATGCGGGGCTGGTAGTGGAGTCTCTGAAGCGGAGGGGCGCAGGAGTGGTGCCAAAGCTCTGGGGACGCAGCCCTGCCCGGGGCTGGGGGCTCATGGGAGGAGGTAGCCTCGGGAGAAGATGGAGCTGCAGGTGGGCGAGAGAAGAAGGCATGCGTGGTTCAAGCACCCGAAAAAACTTCCACGACTGCTGAGATCCCCTACAGACGCGCGCGCGCGTCCATCTCCCGACCCTTTTCTTGAAGCCTGTGGCTTTAAGGGTGACGTGGGGCGTGCGGGCTCTTTAAGGAGGGGTCGGGGCGTGTCAGGAAATGAGTCCTGGGCCCGCCTTCTGGAGGAGGCGGTCTCTGATGCCCGGAGGCTCCAGGGCTGAGCCGGAGCCGGGGAAGGCTGCACGGCGTGGGCTTGGGCACCCCCGGCGCCCTCCCTTGTGCTTCTGAACCTCGCCCTGCCCCCGTCTTCTCCCCCCACGCCCTCCCTCCATTCAGCCCCCAGCACGCCTTCCCCCTCCGTGCAAGCCCGTTTCCCAGAGCGGCCCATGCCTCCCTTTCCCGGCACCCACACTGTCCCCGCCCTTTTCTTGCGCCTTAGCCAGCCTTCGCCCTCCATTCCTCTTCCTGCCGCCTGCCCTCTGCACCTTCTCATCCCATTCCTCTCTCCTCTCTTCTCCCTAAGACCCTTCCCTCCTAGGCCCCAGCCCTTTCCACCCTCAGGTCATCTCTGTCGTGGCCTACAGCCGTAGCCTGCCGTCGTTCCTTCCTTGTGTCTTGTCTCATGAGCCACCCCCAGGGTGGGAGCAGGTTGTGGATCAGCACAGCCTGGCTCACCCCAAAGGCCCATCCCAGAAGCCCGTGGGGTGACCTCTAAGCTACCAATCCCCCCCAACTGCCCCGTGTGACAGTTGAGGGCTGCTCTTGCAAAAAGCAGAAGTGAGCTCACGGCCCTGTCCACCAGGGAGTCAGGATCCTGGCCCTCGGGTGACCCAGCTCCTCTCACCATGAACAGGGCCCCGCTGAAGCGTTCCAGAATCCTGCACATGGCTCTGATGGGGACCTCCGACCCCTCTGGAGAGCCCGAGGCCGGCCTGGAGAAGCCCTTTCTTCTGCGGGCGTTGCAGATCGCACTGGTGGTCTCGCTGTACTGGGTCACCTCCATCTCCATGGTGTTCCTTAACAAGTACCTGCTGGACAGCCCCACCCTGCAGCTGGACACCCCCATCTTCGTCACCTTCTACCAGTGCCTGGTGACGGCGCTGCTGTGTCGGGGTCTCAGCGTCCTGGCTGCCTGCTGCCCCGGCGCCATGGACTTCCCCTCTGTGCGCCTGGACCTCAGGGTGGCCCGCAGCGTTCTGCCCCTGTCCGTGGTCTTCATCGGCATGATCACCTTCAATAACCTCTGCCTCAAGTATGTCGGGGTGGCCTTCTACAACGTAGGCCGCTCGCTTACCACCGTCTTCAACGTGCTGCTCTCCTACCTGCTCCTCAAGCAGACTACTTCCTTCTATGCCCTACTGGCCTGCAGCATCATCATTGGTGAGCCGGCCGGGGCCGCGGGGAATGGGGTGGACACGGGCCGAAACTCTAAAGAATAACCCTTCCAAGCGTCTTTATCTGCCCTTTGGTGCATAGGACAGAGCCTGGGGCCCTGCAGAGCAGATAACTTGCCTAAGGCCAACCAGCAAGTTAGAGGCCCAGCCAGCTTAGAGCATTAGCCATAAGAGTAACAACAGGCACAAAAACAACTATGTCAGGCACAAATCTAAGCATGTTATCCATACTAACTCAACTAAGCCTCATAATAAGGTGTGACCATAATCTGCATTTTACAGAGGGGAAACCAAGGTTCAGAGAGGTTAGTTAAGTGACTTGTCCCAGGTCACATTGCAAATAAGTGGCAGAGTTGGGGTCTGAACTCAAGCAATCTGGCCCCATAGTTCCCATGCTTGACCACTCTGTTCCCTTGCAAGAGCCCAAGTGTCCTGACTCCCCGTCCAGTGCTCTTTCTGGAGGACTATGGATCTTTTAATAAATGCACTGTTACCCTCTGGCTTTGCTGGGTCAGAATAATACCTTAGACGGTACCAAGAGATGTGCTTTGAGAGGCCTCAACTGTCTTCCCAGATTTGACTCTCAGAAAATATTATTGATGGTGACACTATGCTAATAGTTTCACATAAAGTGCTTCCATTGTTCCCCAGAGGCCCCCTGGGTGTTGGCATCACTATGATCATTCTCATTTTACAAATGAGGAAACTGAGGCTCAGAGAGGTTAAGTTACTTGCCCAGGGCAGCAGAGCTAGGAAGTGACCGGGCCGGGATGCAAACCCAGATAGGCAGGACGCTAACTACCCTGCTCTGTTCTTTTCCACCAGAGCTTAGCTGTCCAATATACGAGCCGCTGGCTGCTTGCACCCATTTAAATTTAAATTAATTAAAATTAAATGAAATTAAGGAGCAGATGTAGCTCCATGGCTGAGTGCTGCCTCCCATGTACGAGGTCCCAGATTCAATCCCTAGTACCTCCTAAAAGAAAGAAAAATTAAATGAAATTTAAAATTTACTTCCTCTGTAGCCACATTTCAAGTGTTCACTAGCCACTGTATTGAACTGCCAGGTTATGGAACGTTCCCATCATCACAGAATGTTTTATTAGACAGCACACTGGCTTAGAGAGCCCCCAGCATCCCATTCCCTGTGGATCCCCCCAGGAATGGGAACTTTATTTAAACTTGTTCAGGTGTTTGTCTTTGAGCCTGCATATTCCTCGCAGGTGCCTCAGCACACTAGGCTGAAGTGCAGTGGTTGGGGGAAAGGGGCCCACCCCCTGCTGCCTGTCATGGAAAATGTTTCCCCATGGCCAAGAGCCCCTGGATCTAGGCTCAGTCTAGGCCCAGAGGAGAGGAACAGGGAAGTCAGAGGCGGGGGAAGGTTAGAGGCTAAGGCTAAGACTTCTGGCAGATCCCTCCCAATCCCCCCTTCCCCCAGGCTCTTTCTGCTGGGGGGCTAGAACCTCCCCAAATGCCCCAAGGATCTGCTCTGCTGATCTGCTCAACCTGCCAGGAGTAGAGGGGGTTGAGGGCTCTTGGTGGGAGAATCTGCATGCAAAAGTCACTAGGGAAACTGAACCCAAGTAATCAAAGTAGCTGATGGTGAGCTGAGAACAGTGCCTTCACTAGCCTGCCTGGCGGGTGGGGGCAGGGAGGCTGGTGCTCTCCCCTGCTGCAGGGACCTGGCCCTGCCTTGTAGCAGTTCCCCTTCCTTGCTCCCTGTAGAGGAAGATGGATCCACTCCCTCCCTGACTCTGCCATCCCATGTCACATGGTACCTCCCTAAAGCTCCTTCTGGACTCAGAAGGTAACCAGCAGGAGGGCCTGGGGTCCTTTTGGCTGAGCAAGTGAGCTGGTGGTACAGCCCAACTGCCCCCTGCCACACACACACACACACACACAGAGCAAGCCTATGGGTGCCTGTCGTACAAACCCGATGCCAGGAAAGGGGAGAGGATTGCTTGTTGAGTCCTGAGATATAGTAGATGCCTTGTCCGCTTTAATACTCACAACCACCTCCATCACAGCCTCCATTCATTTACTCATTAAACAAATATTAAAGCTGGCCAGGAGCATGCTAGCACTGTGCCAGGCTTTGGGGATACAAGTTTGCAAAAGGTAGAGTAGGCTCCTGTGTTCTGGAGGGCATAGCAGTAAGTGACACTCATGCTCGAGTGGGAAAAGCTGTGATGGGGACAGACAGGTGCTGTGGGAACTCTAGCTAGGGTTGAGGAGGAGCAATCTGAGCAGGCTTTCTGGAATAGGTGCTGCTGCAAGGGCGAAGAGTGGGCAGAGAATGTTCTAGGCAGAAAGAAGAATATGTTCACTTCTTCTTGACTTAATGAACCAGAGTAAGACTCAGCAGATGTGAGGCTGCCCAGATGAGCAGACTCCACCGGAGCAGGCCTTGAGAGCCCAGTTAAGCCTGGGCTTTCCCCAAAGGGAGCCCCTGAGGGCCTTTAAACTGGGCCAGAACCTGAGCACAGCTGCACTTTAGGACCATCACTCTGGTTACAAGGTGGAGGTAGAATAGTTACAGTAGGGGGTCAAGAAAGGGACCCAGATCTTTACAGATGAAGGAAACGAACTCAGAGAGGTTAAGTAACTTTTCCCAGGCCACTCAGCTTCTACATAGCAGAGCCCAGTTGGAGCCCAAATCTCTCTGACTCCAAAGCTCCTGCTTTTCCCACTACCCTATGTCGCTGGATGCTGTGGCAGGGGACACAAAATGTATAAAACTCAGCCCCTGCATTCTGGGACCTTGGTGTCTATCTGTCCCCATGGACAGGTGCCTAGCATCCCAGGGCAAGCAAGGGGTTTCCAAAGAAAACTCAGGCAGGAGGTGGGAAGAGGGCTGGAGGAGGTAGGCTTTGATCTTGAAGAATGAGTAGAATCCCCTTGGGAAGGAGGTGGATGTTTCTAGTACAGGAAATGAACAAGGAGCAGAGAGAGGCAGCACGGGGTGATCAAGGGACAGAGAAGGCTGGTGAGGGCATGGGAAGCCAGGTGTGCCAGGCTGAGGAGTGGACTCTTGATGGGTGAAGTGGGGAGCCAGGGAGGCTGTCAGGCAGCAGGTGACATGAGAATGACTCCCAAATGACTTCAGGCTTTAGTGCTCCCTGTAAAGGCATGGCATGCTCCCATTTTACAGAAGCAGCAAGCAAGGCTTACAGACCTTAAGTCTCTTGCCCAAGGTCACCTTAACTACTAATTACTAAGACTTAACTACTAAGTCTTTCAGAACTCAGCTCAGATGTTACTTTCCAGATACCCCAGGCCAGCACAGCCACCCAGTTATGGGTCCTCACAGCACCCTGTCCTGTTTTATGGACCTCACAATTGTCATTAAGGAGTAACTGGGAGATGAATTGTTTTTTCTTCCTGGGGCATTTCCCCAGCCCTTGCTCTAGTGCTCTGCACTTAGTGGAGGCTTTGGACATATTTATTGGAGGGAGGGGTAGGGGAGAGGCGATTGCAAGAGAGCACTGCTCAGTTCATGCACTTAGCTGTGAAAATTCTGTCCCTCCTCCCTATCCTCCTCCCTCTTCTCCCCTCACCCTTCTCCTCCTCTCCCCCACTGCAGGTGGCTTCTGGCTGGGCGTGGACCAGGAGGGGGCAGAGGGCACCCTGTCTTGGGTGGGCACCCTGTACGGCGTGCTGGCCAGCCTCTGTGTCTCGCTTAATGCCATCTACACCAAGAAGGTGCTCCCGGCGGTGGACGGCAGCATCTGGCGCCTCACCTTCTACAACAATGCCAATGCCTGCATCCTCTTCCTGCCCCTGCTCCTGCTCCTCGGGGAGTTTCAGGCCCTCTGCAGCTTTGCCCAGCTGGGCAGCGCCCACTTCTGGGGGGTGATGACGCTGGGCGGCCTGTTCGGCTTTGCCATTGGCTTCGTGACGGGACTGCAGATCAAGTTTACCAGTCCCCTGACCCACAACGTGTCAGGCACGGCCAAGGCCTGTGCCCAGACGGTGCTGGCCGTGCTCTACTACGAGGAGACCAAGAGCTTACTCTGGTGGACGAGCAACATGATGGTGCTGGGCGGCTCCTCCACCTACACCTGGGTCAGGGGCTGGGAGATGAGGAAGGTCCAGGAGGAGCCCAGCCCCAAGGAGGACGAGAAGAGCACCGTGGGGGTGTGAGCTCCCAGGACCCTGGCATGGCCCGGCCTCGGGGAGGACACTTAGGGTGGGGCTGGATCAGCAATAAAGACTCCTCTGAGCCCAGAGACATTGGCAGGGAGGGAGTAAGGCTTCCAGACCTGATTGGAACCAGGGTTTGCAAGTCATGTCAGAAAGTTGCCAAATTTATCTCTACCCCCTTTCCTATTTCTGGGCTTTTGTCCTCCCCAAGTGGGGGGACCCCCATGAGAATGGCCATTTAGGTTCTCTGGAAGAGCACTTGCTCTTGGGGGTGTGGGAAAGGGGGTGTGACCCTTCCCTCCGCCCCAGGTTTGTCTGCCTCCACATCACCTCTGGGGCTGGGGGCAGGCTGCAACCTTTAGGGTCCATGAAGTCCTCATTCATGCCCAGGGGAAATGGGGGTGTGACCCCACCACCTGCCAGCTGAAGGGGCTTGGGAAACCTCACTCCTCTGGGCCCCTGGGCTGCCTCCAGGCCCTTGGGCAGGCAGTGAGGTGGCCCTGGCCCTGCAGTCTGTCCTTCCTTCTGAGGAAAGCGGGGCCCGGGCCTGAGGAAGAAGGAGGCGAAGGAAAGTGGCCTGGCATCAGATGGATCATGGGGAAGTGCCCTCCCCCCATCTATACCCTCTATTTCCAGCTTTTGAACATGGAGGAACCACCCATCTTTTACAGGTTAAGCAGGGTCAGTAACCCCCTCCCCAAACCCCTGACTCAGTTGGGTGGGGCTGGACAGGATTTATGGATGAGGCCCGTGGAGAAGCTGTGGGTCTGTAAAGGGCAGGAGGGCTGGTGTCTGCCCTCACCAAGCCCAGGAGAGGCAAGAACCCCTCTGGTTTCCCAGCACCTGGCATATCTGCCAGGCTCGGGTCACACAGCCTCCTGCTAGTGGGGCCAGAGAACCACTTCTGCCAAACTCTTGGTTCCCCAAATCCTTCATCCCCAGGCTGGGCAGATAGAGCCAGAATCCTGGCTCAAAGCCTTTCACCTCAGCAGTGCTTGGCAGGGAGGCCAGGTGGGGGTGGGGCCCCTAGGCCCCTGTGGGAAAGGGGATTTAACCTGAGCCTCTTAGGTGAACTGGCGTTTGACTTCTTCCCTGAGGTTGGGGCCGGGAAGAACCTGCCAGTCCCCCTCACCACTCTCCTGGCTCCGGGAAGGCTTGCATACGCCACACCTGGTCCCATCCCTTCTGTTAGGCTCAGGCCCTGAGGGTTTGTGTCACCCATCTCCTTGGCGTGGTTTCTGGTTTTTTTATTTTATTTTATTTTGAGGTATCAGGACGGGGATTGAACCTGGGGTCTCGTATGTGGGAAGCTAGCGCTCAACCACTGAGCCACATCGGCTCCAGTTTCTGATGTTTGTCGTCCTTGTAGGGAAGGGCTGGGGAGAGCAGGTCTCACATCTGCCTCCAGGGGCCCTCACCATCCCAAGTGGTTTCAATGAAGTTGGTGGGGCCTAATGTCCTGAATAATCTGTGATTTAATAAAAAATGAGAGACATCCTGTGTGGGTGGAGTGAGTGACGGGTGGGTCAGGTGGGGACTGGACAGGATTTCTGGCCCAAGCCCTGTGGAGAAGCTGTGGGTCTGTAAAGGGCAAGGGTGCTGGCTCCGGCCCTCGCCAAGCCCAGGTAATTGAGGGTGCGTGGGCAGCCCTTCCAAGAACCTGTTCTCGCGGGAGCGGGTACCAGGCCTCAAGTTCCAGATGAGGAAAAGCTGACCTTTATAGGCACTTGCTGTAAACGGGATGCTGCGCTGAGTGCTTTACGGCCACTGTCACTGTTCACGACCCCGCTCCCTCCACCCTCCCTGGGATGTGCGTCATCACCGATCCCCGCTTTACGGATGAGGGCCCCGAGGTTCAGAGACCCTGCATCGCAGGAGGGAAGGAAGAGGCAGCGCTAGAGTTCGGGCCCAGGTCTCTGCCTCAGTGCCCGTAACTGGACTGCAATCTGATTCTACGCTACACCCAGCTTTGTTTTTTCTTTGAGTTCTTACTATGTGCCAGACACTAGTAGGTCGTCTGAATATGAAGACCCATATCTGCTGCCGGGGAATTGCATGTAAACACATGTTAAAACCCCGTGACAGGTGCAATAATACAAATACTAGCATATTGTCGTGAAGATCCAGAAGAGGGAGAGACCACATCTGGGGTAATCTGCCAAAAATTCACAAGGGGTGGGGCGGTAGAGCTGAGTCTTACTGGGTGAGGAGGGCTTTCCAGGAGGAAGAGAGAAGGGCCGGAAGCAAGGAGCTAGGTGAAGTGGGGGAAAAGCACATTGGGGACTGAGAGGTTGGAGGGGTGTTTTCCTGGGTGTGATGTCTTCTCTTACCTCTGAGATGATTATTAATAGGTTTTTTAAAACAATTATTAAATTTATTAATACGTATCAATTATTGATACGTATTAATAAAGCATACAGTTCATTCAAAGTGCACAATCAGTGGTGTTTGGTATAATCACATAGTTGTGCATTCATCATTTCATTATTAGAGCATTTTCATGATTTCAATAATAAAACAAGAAAATTCTTCACCTCTTAATCTCTCTAATATAATGGGGTTTTTGTTGTTGTTAAGTGCTCTCCCTATATAATCTCTGTTCACTCCAAGTTTTGTTTGGTTGGTTTTGGTTTTATTTTGATCTCTTTCTTTCATGTTAGATGCTTTTCTCATATGCCAGATCCTTGGTTGCTCATATTTAAATAAAATATAGGTTAGAAG
>JAQZBX010109184.1:0-10481 GCA_029593785.1 Cabassous unicinctus
ATTTATTTATTTATTTATTTATTTATCCCCCCCTTGCTGCTTGTGTTTTATTGTGTCCATTTGCTGTGCGTTTCTTCCGTGTCTGCTTATCTCCCCCTTGCTGTGAGGTCCTGCTGCATCAGCCCACCGCGCCGCGCAGGCAGGCCTGCTCTCACAAGGAGGCCCTGGGAAGTGAACCGGGGGCCTCACACATGGTAAATGGGGGCTCTCTGTTTCTTAATTTTGAGAGGTTTTCATAACATGGCTTCTGGTGAGTAGTGTGAAACAGGATTTCTTTAACTTTTTCACAGCCTTTTCTTCCCAAAGCTTATATACTCCATTGGGTACTAAATAGGGTGCACTGAAGTATCAGCAGCCATGCTACTCCAGGATCTTCTATTTCTCCTCCGATCAATTGCTAAACCCATTTTATTTTGCCTTTTCTCTTAGGATAAATGTAATTTAGAAGCCTGGAGAACCTCTTTGAAATTTGCCCCCTGTTGCCTCATGCAACTATGCAAGATATTTGGTTCATAGCTACATGGAGGGTTTGAATTATTTTCCCAGGTGGCTCCTATTTGCCTAGATAAGTCAGAGGAGGCAGATAGATAGCAGGGAATGAGCAGGGGTGTTCCTTTCTACCATGTGCTTGATAGATATATATCTGACTGCTTTAAAAATGTCATTTGGCCAGTTGAAAATTCAGTAATAGGATAATGAAAGGTTGGCTCCCAACAATGGGTTAATGTTCATTGGCATCAAGGGTTAATGGCCATTAATAATCACGAAATGAACAGCTGGTGCCCTCTCTAGGGAAAGACAAGTTTCATATGTACTAATGGTGCTTCTTCGTAAGCACAACAAACTGACTTAATAGTCATCCTTACATCAAGCTAACACCTAATTCCAGAATTACGCTGGTATTTTATTTAAGGTAGGTGGAGGTTTGGGTGAGGAGCACATTAGGTCCCTGGAGAGTTAACAGGGAAAAGCTGGGCCCTGGGGTCCTGGTAACTCACAGGGTCTCCCTTAGGCTTGTCAGTGTTTTTCTTCCTTCCTCTGTCTCTTCTCTTTGGTGTTACCAGCGCTATAACCAAAGGCTTTATCTGAAAGAAGCCCTTTGGCAAGGTGAGGGGGGACATCAGGCTATGAATTACTATTCATAATAAAACATTCAAAACAGCAGTAACAGCAATTATGACATAACACAGTAACTCCTCCTTAGTGATCCTGGAAAGTGTGTCAGACATGATAAATCTTTGAAGACCTAGTAGTTACAATAAACCTGAAAATGAGTTGATAGACTTTATTTTACAAATAAAGTAACGAAAAAATAGTTTAACTTGCCAAGGGTTGTACAGTCAGTGTCCGAATGTACAAACCCATATACATTGCCTCCTATCTGATTTTCCCTCAGATAAAATATTGATGCCCACATTTCTTAAAATAGCAATTTAATTATTATTTTGGTTCAATCCATCACAAAGGCATCTTTTGGTTTGCTGCAGTTATATTTGTTGTCATTATTATCATGAGTAATCCCAAACTTCTTGGACTAGTTTTCAAGATTCTTCTATGGTATCCCCCTTACTACCCAAAACAATTGTATTGCATTAAGTTCCTCAACAAACATGAACTTGATTGACCTTCAGACTCTCACCCAGGAATGAGAACCAATGGCCTGGTCACCGTCAGATCCTCCCTTTCTCACTCACTACCACCACCCAGAAATTTCTTCTGCATTTCCATCCAGGTCACTGTGTCCAGGAGTTAATCTCACTCTCCCAAACTTATTTCATTCTTCTTCTTTTTCGACAAATAGGCAAAAATGGAATAGCTTGAAAACCCAAGGAGTCTAATTTAGTGGAGAAATTTAAGCACGGGTGTGAATTAAGCTTCTACAACTACATGACCTCATAGTTTTCCTTTTGCTTCTAGCCTTCTTGTACCTTCTTACTGCCTGTCTTTCCATTTCCTTCTTATTCTCACCCATCTGCTCTGTCGATAGTGCTCTCTTCAGGATCCAGATCTCTAAACGCGTTCAACCTAAAGCTCTTTATGAAACTCGTCTCCTTGAATGAGTAGTTCCCATCCTTGGACCAGCAGCACCATCACCACCTCTTCCTCTGTGGTGTAACAAGCCTTCCAGGAGATTGGGGTGCCTTGGATCCTTCCAGGAGATTCAAGGTTTGAGAACCACAGCTGTTGAACATGTATTCTCCCTTGAAAATCTCTCCCGTTTTGTGTATGTTTTACATTTTAAATTCCTTTATTGCAATAAAGGAATACATTAGTGTTCTCTTATAATTTTTTTAAAATTTTCTTGATGTTTTAGTTACCCATTGCCTCCCTGACATTTTTCCTGTATCTTTTATAAGTGCCTCTATCCACTTTTGCTCTCAAACTTTGGATTTCTCCTCCTAAGACTCTATCCCTGTTCCTATTCTTACCGTTTTGTATTCTCATTCTCAACTTTATTTTCAATCATTTTGTCTATGCTATGATTCATACTTCTATATCTCTAATCTGAACCTCATATGGTTTTATATTTCCAAATGCCTAACAGTTATCTCTCTTTTTACTTTATTAACATAGCATTTTAAAGAATAAATCTTTATTCTGGAATAAGCAGAAGGACTGCCAACATTAGAAAAAATTAAGAGGAATTCCTGGAAAACAAATGTATTGGGATTGATAGGTGCTTTACCCATACCACAGCTCAAAACATAAGTTGAAAAACTGCTGTAAATTAGGAGCAATTTCTGGGACTTTCTAAGATCAGGAAGAACAAACAATAAGAGCAGGAGGTTGCCCCAAGGTGATCTTTTGGGTAATTGATTAAATAACTTAGTTTGGATAGTGGGACCAGAAGTCAGCCTGTAAACCTCCCCCCACAACTCACATGCCTGCTACACAAGCACACATACTTAGTATCACTATTTGTACACAGACTGACAACTGCATAATAAAAGTTAACCATCTGCTTAATATTGTGTATATGGGCTTGAGAGAATTCAGGCCAGAAATTGAGATCATTCAAGGCTTCATGGAAAGCAGAAAAAGAAAGGAGGCTTTGAGTTGTCAATTCTATCAAGAAGAAAAAATCACTACAATCCCGTAAGTCTAGAATAAAGATTTCATTCTTTTGGCCATTTAGGAATCCTCAGCCTATTTGCTAGCTTCCCATTCACACTGACGGAGGGAAAACCTATCAATTGCAGTCAGCAATTCAATTCCAGGAAATTAACTTAGAAAAACAGACCTGTAGAACTCAGAGGAAACTTATCCAACTGCCTATAAAAGCTATCTTATTCCTTTATTTAAATTGGAATAAACAAGGATCAAAAAATAGTTGAAGAAAACCAAGAGCCTTAAAAAGTAGGGTCAAAATGAGGCAAGCAAACATTCAAATACATCAACTGATTCCAGAAACAATGAAACAATTCACGGAGGTAAAAATATTCCAAATAATACTTTTGGAGATATTTGAGAGAATAATGCTTCTATAAGCTTAACAGGATGTTGTTAAAAAAGGAATAATCAGAGAACAATAATTAGTCTTGGAAATTAAACATTATTGATTAAAACATTAATATTATTATTAGCAAAATGGATATACCCAAAGGCAGAAATTAGTACCGTGAACAATAAAGTAAGGAATTGCACAAGACTATACAGCAAACAAGGGAAAGGGTTAAAAATATAGGATTAGAGGTAGGGGGAATCAAATTAGAAGTTTTACCATATGTTATCTAATAGGAGATTCAGAAGGAGTGAATTGAGGTTACAAAGGAAAGAAACAAGTTCAATCACATTCATAACCAAGCAAATGTAAATGAAAAAAATTCAACTGTAAAAGAAAGAGGCCAAGTTTTAAGAATTCAGGTATATTATTTACATTATTAGTAGTATTTATTTTCATTTTATAGGGGAGAATATTGAGGCATAGAGAGGATAAGGTCACACAGCAAGAAAGTGGTAGAGGTGTGTTATGACTACAAATATTCATATCCTGGCAAAAAATATAATAAATTATGTGAAGAATTCTATAAAGGAAAACTGAATAATTGGAAAGAAGGGAAATCATCTTCTCAAAAAGAAGATTGTAAGGATTTTAACTTTTCCCAAATTAAACTATAAATTCAAAACAATGACAATAAATATTCAATTAGATTTTTAATGGATCCTGACAACCCATTTTAAAAATTTATCTAGAAAAGTAAATAACCATAAAAGAAGAAAGAAAATTTTGAAAAGAGAAACAATCAAAACTGAAGTAAAACTATGGTATTTAAACAATGTGGTATTGGCACAGGGACAAATATCTAAGAAGATGAACCAGAGTAGATTGAGTATCTGATAAAATTGCCATTCATAAAATGTGGCAAAATGACATATGCATATGCATATATATGCATCAGATTTCAAAATTATATATATATATATATATATCTCATTTAATGTTGATATGGGTGTGTTGCTATTGGACATATAAATTGGTTTTGGTCGTTTTTGAAGAGTAAGTTGGCAATATCAATATCAAAGCAAAAATGTGCTTTTCTATTCTAGTCTTCTATTCTGGAACAGTGTTCATATATGTGCACAACCATGTTCATACTGAAACAGGGTTTGAAGTATAGAAATGTTGTAAAAAATTAATGCCCTCAACAATTGAATGGTTAGATAATTTTAATGGTTAATAGTTAAATAATTAATGGTATATCCATGCTATGAAGTACTGTGTGGTGATTAAAAAGATGATACATACACACACAAACACACACATAGAAGATATTCTGAAAAAGTTTACCTCAAAATGGTCGCAGAGTTTGCCTTTAGAGAGGGGTATGCTTTCCGTGTGGGGAGTGGTGAAGATTTTTAGTTTTTCACTTTGTACATTTCTGGGTGATATTTTTTGAGAATGTATTAATATATTCTTAAGAAAGTATTTTTTAACTCTCCAGGAATTATAGCCATTTACTAAACAGGTGAAATTAAATTTCTAAGTGTTAATCAATACATCCAATGGGATTATGACTTTTTAAAATATATATTTTTATTTATTTTTAAAAGATAGATTACATAAAATATACATAAAAAATATAAGGGATTCCCATATGCCCCACTCCCCACACCTCCCACTTTTCCCCACATTAACAACTTCTTTCATTACTGAGGTACATTCACTGCATTTGATGAACACATTTTGGAGCATTGCCACTAAGCATGGATTATAGTTTACATTGTAGCTTACACTCTCTCCCCCTCAATTCTGTAGGTTATGGCAGGATATATGTCAGTTCTGTAGGTTATGGCAGAACATTGTCGTTGCAATATCATTCAGGTCAATTCCAAGTCCCGAAAGTGCCCCCATATTACACCTGTTTTTCCCTCTCTCTTCTCTCAGTGATATAATTTCTTCCATTGCTAGAATCATAATAAGTCTATAGTAGAATACCGGTAAGTCTACTCTAGTCCATATTTTATTCCCCGATCCTAAGGATTCTGGGAGGGTGCTTCCCACTCCACCTCTATTTGAGACTTTTACATGTGTGAATTGGAAACCTCTGCCCAGTTCACTGAGTGAATGTGCCCATGGGTACACAGTCCAAGTTTACTGAGCTCTACTGCAGGTAAATGAGTCATAACGATTATCTGACTGTATTCTCAGTACTAAGCATGAAGTTTGTGGAACTAGAATTTAGTTAGGAATTAATTAGGTAAATTAAATTAGAAACACTAAATTTATACCTGAAATATAAAATGAACCCCACTGCATTTTCCTCGTGAGATATGCAGATGACAGGCCTCTGTGTTCTTCGAATTTAGCACACGTTCACTTTGTAAAGTCACAAAAATAGCATTAAAAATATAACATCCTTTAAAAGACGCAACATTGACCTCAAGTCCAATGAAATAATTGGTTGCGGTAAGTTTTCACAATATCTCCACTGTTCCTTCCTAGTGGTTTAAGGTCTTTTAAGGTGGTTACTTTAAATCAGCTTTCGGAATGAGTTGCTCTTAAGATCAGAGAAGAAATCAAACTATTGCCCAAATATGCCCCCACTTACCATTAGGAAGAGTGATGACCCAGTGCCTGGAACTCTGTTTTTGCAATAACTTTTCAGGCTATGGCTGTAACATGAAGAAAATGGGAGCGAGGCAAAGCTTAGCAACAAAACCACGTGTCAAGTCCCTAGACCTGGTGTGAGCACAGGAATAGATTCAGCATGTGCTTCAAAGTTCAGGACGCAGTACGAAGTTCTCCGGAATATATGCTGAGGCTACCTCGTCTCATGCCAATTTTCTGCATTGTCCACCCACCCTTGTAACCTGAGCACTACATCTGACTCACTCTTGCTTTCTGTGCAGTCCTGTGTTATTCTAGATTGATAGGTCTATTTTAGGCAGCAGTTTACCTAATAATAGTCCTTAGAATACAGGATGAAATCTTATGACCTTAATCATATTTGTTGTGAGATTCCAGCATAAATTTGTGAATGGTCAGCACTTAACTTTCAAAAAAAAATAAATTTTATGTTAGTTAAACAGACATATTAACTTCCCTTCCCCAAACAAACAAAAATGATAACATACCTCACAATTTTCTCAAACCAATTCTCAAGCAATAGGAAGTGATGGAGTAAATATAATCATGTGCTCTAATAGTGGTTCTGGCCCAGAAGCCTCAGTGTACCCTGGAAACTTGTTAAAAAGGCAAACACTGCACCCCCCTTCCAGCCCACTCCCACCCAGACCTACTGAATCAGAAACTTTGCATATGGGGCCAACAGTCTATCTTTCAACAAGCCTTCCAGGTGAGTAGATATGCTACAGTCTCTACAGTGCTACATATTACACCATGATAGACACATTGAAATTACTTATATCTACATTAGTTTGTAATTTAATTATAATTCATATCATTTATACTCTATTAGATACTATTTAGACTAGTACTGTACAATGGAAATATAATATGAGCTCAAATGTGAGCCACATATGTAATTTTAAATTTTCTAGTAGCAAAATTTAAAAAAAAGTAAAGTAAAAACCATGTAAAATTAACTTTATAGTATATTTTATTTAACATGGTATATCCAAAATATCATAACTTCAAAAGTTAACCAACATAAAAATATTAAAAAGGTACTTTTCCTTCTTTTATTATGTTTGTGCTGTCTTCAGAATCCAGAGTATTTTGTACTTAAAACTCACTTCATTTCAGACCGGCCACATTTCAAGTGCTCACTAGTCACAAATGTTTGTGACAGTTACTATACTGGATATAATATACATTACTATACTGGATAATGTAGACTGAGACTTAGGGGAAATTATAGCTCTTGCCTGAGGGAAATACAAGTCTTCAATTGCGTACTTATCTTTGAACCACCAGTATTGGGTTGAATAAAAAATTATTTATCCAATTGGCTGAGACCTAGGTCCTCGGCTATCTCTCTTGGCAGCCAAATTGAGGGCAAGTCGAACCTGATAATTGCAAAGGGAAAGAGGGTGAACTAGGGGACATTTGGCCCTTTGGTAAATGGTGGTAGATGATAATCACTCCAACGTAGGAGACAGATCCAGTGGCACTCTCCTTAGGAGGGAATAGCATCCTCTTCCAGGTGAAGGGATAAGTGACTCATGGCAAGCTCCAGGGATTTGGTGTCCAAGACTGAAAACTGAAGCCAGGATCTGCTTCATATTTGCGGAATCAGTTTTCCTGAGTGTTGGAGGGCTGATCATATTTGCTTCATGGGTTGTTGAAAATCAAATATATGTGTATATTTAAGACCTTTGCAAAAATCTAAAGGGCATTGAGTGGTGTGTGGAACCTTTAGATATAAAGCTTTTGTCTAATTTCAGGTCCTCTTCCTTATCATATTGGCTTTGAACCCTCATATCTGGGCACCTTGGAAAGAGGCTTCCAGTGACCTCTGTGTCCTCTTTTGAAGTAAAAAGAATTTCACCCCAAGGTATGGGCAATGAATAAAACATTTAATTCTGAAAGAACACGTGTATCAAGAGACTTTCTGTTATTTATTGAAGAGAATATTATCTTTCACCTTTCTGCCCATCACCTAGCTCTCATCTATTTAATATCCATTCACACGCAATTTGCCTTGCACTCCTTTGTGTGAAATTAAGGAATTTAGAACCTTTTAGCTAGTTTGTTTCTCTTTTCCCTCCCTTGAATCCTTTTCTAGTCATTAGTTTAATTTATAGATTTGAAATGAGGCTTTCCTCCATCCTTTAAAAAAATCCTATATTTTTGTCTCATCAGTTACTACAGTTAAGTAGACTAACTAGCAACATTCTCCCTGCTTTTTATTTACTTATGGTCTCTATCAGCAATAGATGACCCACATTCATGATATTTTCATTTCTTCAATTTGTGCAATTGGTCTTATTCACCACTGTAAATAAGGTTCTGCAGGAATTTTTTTCATGCAAGGGTATTCACGTTCTTTCTCTCCACCCACCCACCTCAAATTTTGTAGATCTTCCCAAAGAAAGCACCTCAGTAATATAGCTCTCTGTTCTCAGCTTGGGTCTCTGCTGCCTACACATATCAATGACAGTTTGACACTTTTCAATTCCTGACATTCTTGGATCACAGACTTTTTCTTAAAGGATTCTTAGGCTTTCATACCCTGCGTTAGTTTTGCAGTAAAGCAATCCAAATCCACCCTTTTCTCTCTTTCTCTTATCTCTTCCCTCTCTTTTATTTTTGTTTGAAAGAGGTGACAATCCTTATTTTATTCTTAGTATTGAAGAATTTTACCAGTGTTTGTCTTGACATTGGTTTATATTTATTGATTTTTACTTGAGACATAGTTATCCATTTAACTTTGAGACCTTTTGATTCCTTAAATATATTCTTCAATTATACCCTTGATTACCATTTCTGTTCAGTTTTAAGATTCCGGAGCTGCTATTATTTATGTATTCGATCTTTGTTTTCTATCCTTTAGATCACATATTTCTCTTTAACTTCTTTCCTTTTTTTCTGATTATAAAAGTGGTATATGAGGAAAATACAGGAATGTGAAAACAGAGAGAAAAGAAAAGGCACAAATAATTGCACCATGATGAAACTGCCCCTCAATATTTTGACATACTTCTTTCTAGCCTTTCTTACTATAGATTTTCTTTACTTAGTATTATACTATATACACATTTCCACTGTTTATAAATAGTATGCACTATTGTCATTACCTGAATTTTGAAATTTAGATTGTTTCTGATTTTCACTATTGGTAAGAACAATGTGATGTATATACTTGTGAATGTTTGTTTGCATTTAATAATATTTTCTCATAGATTCCAAGAAGATAAACATAAATATCAGTTATGTAATGTGATGACTTCTCCATTCTTTATTTATTTTTATGTAGTCAAGAAACTTTTACAATTTACAGGCTGTAATATTTTCTGAAGTCTTTTCTTGTATATTTGAAAATGTTTTTTTTCCTGTTTTCACGTATAGAAGATTACTTGGTTGGGTAGAAAATTCTTAGATCACACCCTTCACTCATCAGAACGCTTTAGACATGGCTTGTTTGTCTTTTTAGAGCTGAAGAGGTCTGATTTTTCTTTCTTTGTAGATAATTCTTTTTCTTGTTAATTCCTGGATGTTTTTAGATTTTCTTCTATGTCCTGGGAATTCAAAAATTTGCCGGGGTGTATTTAGCTTGGTTTAACTTTTTAAATATTTTTCCTGCAGCTTGGCAATCTTTTTATCTGTGTACGCAGATATTTTTCCAGACAAATAAAATTTCTTAGAATTTTCAATCCTGGTGTTCAGGCTAAAAACCTTGGAGTTATCCCTGACTCCTCTCTTTTCCACACACCACATCTAATCCATCCACAAATCCCTGTTTGTTCTTTCATGACTATGCCTCAGATCCCACCTACTCTTACCCCACCATAGCCACTGCTCTGTCTAAGCTAATCTCACTTTTCACCTGCATTTATGTAATCACCTCCTAACTGATCTCCTGCTTGAATTATTGCCCTCCAGTCTATTTTCAACATAATAGCCAGAGTGATTCTATTAAAACAAAAGTCAATTGTTGTTTCTGCTCTGATCATAATCTCCAAATGTTTCCTCATTTCACCTGGACAAATATTTACCTTCCTAACTTGACTGACAAGTCCCTGCATAATATGTCCTCAGTGTCTCTCTGCTCCCATCTCTACTTGTCCACTTGTTGCTCAATCCTCTTCCACCACAATGATTTTCAAACATCTTCTTGTCTTGTACTGGCTGTGTCTCCTGCCAAGAAAGCTCTTCTCCCAGATGCTGCTTCTTTATCTTGGGGTGTGGTGGATACGGAGATGTACTAGGTACTGAGATGTACTACCAAATCCCAACACACTGTTTTCCAGCTTTCAGACTGAGGCACTTACTCTTCTCCCCATGTACCAATTGCCATGGTGTTGCCTGCTGAAGACCAACAGCTGAGTCCCTCCTGGGGGATTTTTTTTTTTTTTTT
>JAQZBX010109185.1:0-10485 GCA_029593785.1 Cabassous unicinctus
CTCCCCCTTGCTGTGAGGTCCTGCTGCATCAGCCCACCGCGCCGCGCGGTCTGGCCTGCCCTCACAAGGAGGCCCCGGGTAGCGAACCCGGGGCCTCAAACATGGTAAACGGGGCCTGTATCGATTGAGCCACACCCGCTTCCTGTTGTGAGGTCTTGCTGCATCAGCCCACTGGGTCGCGTGGGCCGGCCTGCCCTCACAAGGAGGCCCCGGGAAGCGAACTCGGGGCCTCCCATATGGTAAATGGGAGCTCTATCGATTGAGCCACACCCGCTTCCCTCTAGAGACATTAGACACTATAGGCAGGGCAGACAATCTCAGGAATTCAGTGCCTTGCACTGGGCCTTACCGTGGAATATATGCTCCCCAATGTAACAGAGTTGGACTCATTTATAATTTCCCTACACATGGCTCTTCAGCCCCTTTTATTTGAACCTATATTTAGCCCTATACTCATTAAATGTATGTCCCAGAGACTTAAATCTTTGGTCTATTCATATGTTGGTTTAGCCCTGAGTCTCAGCAGAGTTGCAACATCTACTCTCCAGTTCATCACACTCACCCAGGACAACTAACAAAAGGATGATGATGGACAACATCCATCCTCAAAAACAGAGAGTATTTACAACTGCAAGCAAGACAGTTCCATCCAGCTGCCCCATGGGATCTAAGCCCCCTCTCAGTCAGAAACAGAATGGGCATCACCATTCCAAAATCCTTAAGACTGAGGAATGAACAAACATAAGGTTGGAATGCAACTATGGACTACAGTAGTCTTATTATTATCGTTCTAGCAATGGAAGAACTTGTAAGATTGATATAAAGGCAGTGGCCACCAGAGGTTCTGAGGGGAGGGAGAGGGAAGAATTGGTATAACATGGGGCATTTTTCGGACATTGGAATTGTCCTGCATTACATAGCAGTGATGGATACAGGCCATTATACATTCTGTCAAAACCTATAAAATTGTGTGGTGTAAAATGTAAACTATAATTTAAACTATATATATAGATATAGATATGTATATAATGGAAACCCAGGAATGAAGTTTAATATTTTGTTAGGTACTGTGAGGACCTCTGTTTTTACAGAAAAACATACCTATGGCAACAAGGACACATTTATATACCATAGAAGTAAGTAGCTATTTAACATTCAAGATGTTCAGAAGGCCCTGTCTGTTGAGATACCTGACCATGCCCCACCTTTACCTTCTAACCAGGGTTGTGTTAATTGACAGGTAGAACATAATTTATATACATGTCTTGTTTCTCATGTAAAGTTCTTTTTCTTTTTTTTGAAGATCAAGCTTTGACCTGCAGCTGGCTACAAGTACTTTCAGAAAAACCTCAGTGTAAAACAGTAAAACTGACAAGGAAATTTGGTTGTTTCTGTAACATGTAACATTTTTCTGAAAATGAAAAATGCAACATTCTCATAAATCCCCCATTGTTGACACTTAACATTGGTGTGGTATGTTCCTTACAATTGATGCAAGAATGTTAAAATGTTACTGTTAACTGTAGTTCATATTTAGCTTTAGGTGCGTTTTTCCCCATATACCACCCAATTTTTAATAATTTGTACTAGTGATGTGCTTTTGTTATAGATCTTGAAAGAACATTTTGTGTTTGTATTATTAATCACAATCCTTGTCCACCATAGCGTTCACTGTGTTATACAATCCCATGTTTTATTCTCTAGCTTTCCTTCAAGTAACATATATGACCTTCTAGTAATATATATAACCCAAAAGTTCCCCTTCCAACTATGTTCACACACATACTTCAACTTTGTTAATCACACTCAAAATATTGTGCTACCATCACCTCTGTACATTCCAAACCATTACAATCAACCTAATTAATTGATAAACTCTGCACAGATTAAGCATCAGCTTCCCATTTTCTATCCCCATTCTATCTCCTGGTAACCTATCTTCTAGATTCTACCTCTCTGAGTTTGCTTATTATAATTAGTTCATTTTAGTGAGATTATACAATATTTGTCCATTTGTGTCTGGCTTATTTCACTCAACATCAGGTCCTTGAGCTTCATACAAGTTTTCACGTGTGTCAGTATTTCATTCCTTCTTATGGCAGAATAATATTCCATCATATGTATGTATCACATTTTGTTTATCCATTCATCTGTTGATGGATACTTGGGTTGCTTCCATCTTTTGGCAATTGTGAATAATGCCGCTCTAAACATTCATGTCCCTGCCTTCAGTTCTTCTGAGCATATACCTAGTAGCAGATTGCCAGATCATATGGTAATTCTATACTTAGCTTCCCCAGGAAATGACAAACTGACTTCCAGAGCGGCTATACCATTCTGCATTCCCACCAGCAGCGAAATGAGCATTCCTGTTTCTCCACATCCTCTCTGACACTTGTAGTTTTTGTTTTTTGAATAGTGGACAGTCTTGTAGGTATGAAATGATACCTCGTGGTTTTGATTTGCATTCCCCTAATAACTAGAGAGGTTGAACATCTTTTCATATGATTTTTAGCCATTTGTATTTCCTTGTTGAAAAAATGTCTATTCAAGTCTTTTGCCCATTTTTGAATTGAGTTGTCTTTTTATTGTTGAGTTGTAGGGTTTCTTTATATATTCTGAATATTAAACCCTTATCAGATATGTGGTTTCCAAATATTTTCTCTCATTGAGTAAGTTGCCTTTTCACTTTCATGACAAAATCCTTTGATGTACAAATGTTTTTAATCTTGAGAAGATCCCATTTATCTATTCTCTTTTTCTTTAATTGCTTGTGCTTTGGGTGTAACTTCTAAGCAGCCATTACCTAACACCAGATCCTGAAGATGCTTCTCTCCATTTTCTTCTAGGAGTTTTATAATCTTGACTCTTATATTTAGGTCTTTGATCCACTTCAAGTTCAATTTTATATATGGTATGAGATAGGGTCCTCTTTCATTCTTTTGCATATAGATATCCAGTTCTGCCTGCACCATATGTTGAAGACTATTCTCTTTTAATTGAGTGGACTTGGGAGCCTTGTCAAAAATCAACTAAGCAGAGCAGATGTAGCTCAGTGGTTGAGCATCTGCTTTGCATGAACGAGGTCCTGTGTTCAATCCCCGGTACTTCCTAAAAAAAAAAAAAAATTTTATTGGCTATAGGTGTGAGGTCTAATTCTGAATTCTCTATTTGATTCCATTGGATGATACATTTATCTGTGTGCCAGTACCATGCTTATATGAACACTGTAGCTGTGTAATATGTTTTAAAGCCAAGAAGTTTGAGTCCTCCAATTTTGTTCTTCTTTTTTCAAGATGTTTTTGGCTATTTGGGGGCCCTTACTGTTCCAAATAAATTTGATAATTGGGTTTTGCATTTCTACAAGGAAGGCTGTTGGAATTTTGATGGGGATTGAGTTAAATGTGTAAGTCATTTTGGGTGGAATTGACATCTTAATGATATTTAGTTTTCCAATCCATGAACACAGGATGTCGTTCCATTTATTTAGGTCATTTTTAGTTTCTTTTAACAATGTTTTGTTATTTTCTGTGTACAAGTCCTTTACATTCTAGATTAAATTTATTCCTAGATATTTGATTCTTTTAGTTGCTATTGTAAATGGAAATTTTTTCTTGATTTCCTCCTCAGCTTGCTCATTACTAGTATATAGAAACACTGTTAATTTTTGCATGTTGATCTTGTACCCTGCCACTTTACTGAATTTGTTTAATAGTTCTAGTAGCTTTGTGTAGCAGTTTGGTATTATTTATGAATTCCAAAAATAGATATTGGATTATGTTTGTAAACTGGCCTGTCAGAGGTTTCACTTTGATTTGATTAAATTATTATTAGGGCTTTGATTGGGCCACATCAGTAGGTCCTTGAGTCCCTACTCCCTTGGTGGGCGGGGACTCACAGAGAAAACTCAAGGCACAGGAGTTAGTTGGAGTTTTGAGCTGGAGCCCAGGAAGTAAACACATGGGAGAGAGCAGAGCAGCTGAGCCCAGAGAGAATCGAGCCCTGGGGAGACAGACAAAGCCTAGAGAACCTGATAGTCTACAGCTGACCTTGTGGAGAAGACAGAACAGCTGAGCCTGGAGATAAACAAGCCCCAGGAGAGAGACGAGAGTTAACCTAGCTTACAGCTGATATTGGAAGAAGCTGGGACCACAGAGCCTTAAGAGGAAGAGGAAGGCTGGACCCTCACAGAGACTGTGAGGGTAGCTATCTTGCTCCAACACGTGGCAGCAGACTTTGGTGAGGGAAGTAACTTACGCTATATGGCCTGGTAAATGTAAGCTTCTACCCCAAATAAATACCCTTTATAAAAGCCAACAGATTTCTGGTATTTTGAGTCAGCAGCCCTTTGACTGACAATAAAGAATTTGGTACCATAGAGTGGGGTTGTGCTTTTGCAATTACCAAAATGCTGGAGCGGTTTTATAAATGGGTAAGAGGTATTTTTTGGAGGAATTGTGAGATGCTTGGTAGAAAAGACCTACAGTGCTTTGAAGAGACTGTTGATAGTAATATGGACTCTAAAGAGACTTTTTATGAGGCCTTAAAAGTAAATGATGAAATTATTATTGGAAACTGGAGGAAAGGTGATCCGTGTTTTAAAGTTGCAGAGAACTTAGTGATATCAACTCCTGATGTTTTATGGAAGGCAGAATTTGAAAATGGTGGGCCTGGGCGTTTAGCTGAAGAACTTTCCAAAGTAAACTCAGAGAATGCGTCTTGGCTTCTCCTTGTAGCTTATAGCAAAATGCTAGACGAGCGAGATAAGCTGAGAACCTAATTGTTGGGCACAAAGAAACCAGAAACGGATTCCAGAAATTCCAGGCCTCTGGAAATCAAGTCCCCAGATGATAGTGCCCCATCTGAGGACTCAGCTAAACTTGGAACTTGTAAATCAGGATTGAGGATGCAGTTATCTAGGAAAGACTTGTGGAAAGTCTTATTGTCTGATGGCTTGGACACCTATTTCTTGCATGCTAAACCAGCAAGCTTTTTGAGAGAGCTGTTTACAGAAAAAACCACTATCAACTTGGACTAAAAGGGTCATGGAAGGTAGAGATTAAAGGGGAAATGACTTCAAGAGGAAAACCATGAAAGCTGAGATCTGGAATTAAGATATCACCTTGGGCCAAGAGTGGAACTCTACTCATGTGTACAGAGAGGGTGCGTTTACCCCGGCTCTTGAAGAGGGTGGGGGTTCCCGCCCAATATTCAGTGAGAATTTTGCTGCCCTAGGGTACAGAGAGGGTGGAGTACATTCCCCAAGGATTAGGGAGTTTGAGGTCACCACCCTATAGGCCTGAGCGGGGTGGGCCAGTTCCCCATGGATTAGGGAAGGGGAGTTTGCGAACTCATTGCTCTGAGATAGTTAGGACTGTATGCCAAAGGTTAGGGAGAATGTTGCCTTCACTTCACTATACTAGGGGTCTAAGACTCTATCCCAGAGGTCAGGGAAGGTGTGGCCATCACCCCAAGGTACTTGGAGAGTGAGGTCTGGAGCTTGGTTGCCACCCAGATGCTTGATGAGGATGGAACGAAGAAAACGGTTGTTGGGCAAGCCTGTGGAAAGGGTGGGTCCCCATGTGGCCCTAGGGAGAAGAAACCATCATCTTAAGAATGACTCTCAGACTTTGACATCTAATGAAGTATGCCTTGCAGGTTTATTGAACTGTAGAGGACCCATGACTCATGTTTCCCTCCCAATTTCTCTTTATGATAATGCAAATGTTTATCCTTTGTCCATTTGTATATTAGAAGCAGATAAATGATTTTGTAAGTTTCAGAGGTCTAAGTTTTGTAAGTCCCAGATGAGACTTTGCCTCAAGACAAACTATTTCTTTAAACTGATTGTGATATGATTCTGTATTTAGCATTGTTGCTGATTTAAGTTTTTTTTGAATATTATAATGTCTTTTTGGAATTCAGAGGGTGGAGTGTAGCAGTTTGGTATTATTTATGAGTTCCAAAAATAGATATTGGATTATGTTTGTAAACTGGTTCTGTCAGAGGTTTCACTTTTCCTTGATTAAATTATGACTAAATTAAATTATGATTAGAGCTTTGATTGGTCCACGTCATTAGGGCGTGAAATGACAAGGTGCAGGAGTTAGAGTTTTGAGCTGGAGCCTAGGAAGTAAACACACGGGAGAGAGCAGAGCAGCTGAGCCTGGAGAGAAATGAACCCCAGGAGAGAGACGAGAGTTATCCCAGCTTACGATATTGGAAGAAGCTGGGACCATGGATCCTTAAGAGGAAGAGAAAGGCTGGACCCTTGCAGAGACTGGCAGCTGTCTTACTCCAGCACGTGGCAACAGGCTTTGGTGAGGGAAGTAACTTACGCTTTATGGCCTGGTAAATGTAAGCTTCTACCTGAAATAAATACTCTTTATAAAAGCCAACAGATTTCTGGTATTTTGCATCAGCACCCCTTTGGCTGACTAATACATTTTGTTGTAAAATTTTCGGGATTTTCTCTATTTAAGATCATGTCATCTGCAAATAGTAAAAAGTTTTACCTCTTCATTTCCAATTTGGATGCCTTCTATTTTTTTTGCCTAGTTGCTCTGGCTAGAACTTCCAGTACAATCTTAAGTAACAGGGGTGACAGTGGGCATCCTTGTCTTCTTCTGGATCTTAGAGGGAAAACTTTCAGCCTTTAATCAAGTATGATGTTAGCTGTGGATTTTTCATTGATGCCCTTTATCATGTTGAGGAGGCTTCCTTCTGTTCCTATTTTTCTCAGTGTTTTCATCGAGAAATGATGCTCAATTTTGTCAAAGGTCCTTTCTATGACAGTTGAGATGATCATGTGGTTTTTTTTTAAACAGCTGCATTTTTTATTGTGGTAAAATATGCATGTTATAAAAGTTACCATTTTAACCATTTTTAAGTGTACAGTTCAATGGGATTAAATACATTTACAATATTGTGCAACCATTACCACTATTTCCAGAAAATTTTCATCAGGTGTATATGTTTTTTAATGACAATTCCTGAATAGAAAATGGCAGACAAATAAAACCTTAAAGGAGGCAATTATATGTTAAATAGGTTATAGGCAGAGTTGAATAGAGAATTATGTCCAAATACCAAAAAAGGGAAAAGGTAGGGAGAGAGCATTCACATTCTCAAGTCTTTTATGAAGAATGTAAATCAGACTCAATAAATCAAAAGAGTAAATAGGGTTTCACTATTCTAAATGACAATATAAACATAAATAGATCACAGAAATAGGGTATTAGTGTTGTCAATTAAGTGTGTAGAAAAAGGCACCTCTTGTTTTCTAAAATCTTTCAACCACCTTCTTATTTATTCCTAAAATTCATTTAACAGAGAAGAGCCGTTAATTGTATAATTATAGAAAAGACTTTAATTGCAGATAATTCTGGGAGAGAGAGATCATGTGTTTTTTTCTCTTTCTTTTGTTGATGTGATGTATTGCATTAATTAATTTTCTTATGTTGAACCATGCTTGCATACCTGGGATAAATCCCACTTGATCTTGGTATATAATTATTTTAATGTGCTGGTTGAATTCAGTTTGCAAGAATTTTGTTGAGAATTTTTGCATCTATATTCAGAAGAGAAATTGGTCTGTAATTTTCTTTTCTTGTAGTATCTTTTTTTTCCCTAAGATTTATCTATTTATTTATTCCATCCCCCTGCCCCTCGTTGTTTTGCGCTTGCTGTCTGCTCTCTGTGTGTTCTTCTATGCCTGCTTGTCTTCTCTTTAGGCGGCATTGGGAACTGATCCTGGGGCCTTCTGGAGTGGAAAGAGGCTGCTCAATCTCTTGCGCTACCTCAGCTCCCTGGTCTGCTGCATCTCTTATTGTCTCTCTTCTGTGTCTCTTTTTGTTGCGTCATCTTGCTGCGCCAGCTCTCCATGTGGGCCAGCACTCCGCGTGGGCCAGCACTCCGCGTGGGCCAGCTCGCTATGTGGGCCAGCTTGCCTTTCACCAGGAGGCCCTGGAAATTGAACCCTGGACCTCCTATATGGTAGACGGGAGCCCAATTGCTTGAGCTACACCCACTTCCCTCTTTATCTGACTTTGGTATTAGGGTGATGTTTGCCTCATGGAATGAATTAGGTAATGGTCCTTTCTCTTCAGTTTTCTAGAAGAGCTTGAGAAGGATTGGTATTAATTCTTCTTGGAATGATTGGTAGAATTTACCTGTGAAGGCATCTGGTCCTGGACTTTTCGTTGCTGGGAGGTTTTTGATGACTGATTCAATCTCTGCTTGTACTTGGTCTGTTGAGCTCTTCTGTTTCTTCTAGAGTCAGTGTAGGTTCGTGTGTTTCTGGGAATTCATCCATTTCATCTAAGTTGTTTAACTTGTTTGCATACACTTGTTCATAGTATCATCTTATGATCCTTTTTATTTCTGTGGGGTCAGTGGTGATGGTTGCCTTTCTTATTTCTGATTTTATTTATTTGCATCTTCTCTCTTTCTTTGTTAGTCTAGCCTAAAGATATGTCAATTTTATTAATCTTCTCGAAGAACCAGCTTTTGGTTTTATTAATTCTCTCTTGTGTTTTTTTCTTCTCAATTTCATTGATTTCTACTCCAATCTTAGTTATTTCTGTCCATCTGCTTGCTTTGGGATTAGTTTGCTGTTCTTTTTCTAGTTCCTCCAGGAGTGCAGTTAAATTTTTGATTTAAGTTCTTTTTTCTTTTTTAAAGTAGGCATTTATGGCTATAAATTTCCTTCTCAGCACTGCTTTCACTGCCTTCCATAGCTTATGATATGTTGTGTTCTCATTTTCATTTGGTTTGAGATATTTACTGATTTCTTCTGCAATTTTTTCTTTGACCCACTGATTGTTTAAGAGTGTGTTGTTTAACTTCCATATATTTTTCAATTTTGCTGTTCTCTGCCCATGATTTCCAGCTTCATTCCCTTGTGGTTAGATTAAGTGCTTTGTATAATTTCAGTCTTTCTAAATTCATTGAGACTTGTTCTATGACCTAACGTGTTCTATCCTGGAGAATGATCCATTAGCACTTGAGGAGAATGTATATCCTGCTGTCTTGGGGTGCAGTGTTCTGTATATATCTGTTAGGTCTAGGTCATTTATCATATTATTCAAGATCTCTGTTTCCTTATTGGTCTTCTATCTAGATTTTCTAGCTACTGTTGAGAGTGGGTCATTGAAATCCCCCTCTTTTAGTTCACTTGGAAATTTTTATTATTTCATTTTGTTCCATTTTATTCTCTTTTATCTGTCAGTCAAAGCATTTCGTATTATTCATTTAGTGGCTCCCTTTAGAAATTTCAGGATTTGTTCTTGACTTCTTGCAGTACTCTTAAAATTAATATTTTACTTCTTTCCAAACACCCAAATAATGTTATGTCAGTTTAATTTAATTTATTCTTCGGCTGCTGTTTGTGCTATTGTCATATATTTTACTTTTATATATGTCCTAAATACCTCAAAACAAAATTCCTAATGCTCCTTTTAACTGACAATATTCTTTAATATTTATACATTTAGCCCTTCTGTTACTATTCATTCTTTCCTGAAGTTTTGTGCCTCCGCCTGGGATCATTTTTTTGCAGCTGAAGAAGTTTCACCATTGTATGTTGAGTGTGTCAGCAGGCAGATAACTTCTCTTTTTAGTTCACAGGTCTCTGGATCTAAAGGAGTCACAACTGAGAAACCTCAGCTGTGTTCAGACCTGATTGTGAGACTGGACAGTCTTGGGAGTGCTGAGTGTACTTTGCACTTCAGAGGGAAGGAATCAACTGGGGCCAGAGGGCAGACTTGTTGATTGTTACGGTGTCAGCCCCAGTGAATCAGCCATGTCCTTGTACCCAGGCCTATACTGTCCCTTCCACATTGACTCTGGTCTTGGCCATGTGACTTGCAAATGAGATGCAAGTGGAAGCTTGACAAAGCATTTGCTCTTTGGGACTTAACCTGTTTCAACCCTGCCACCTTGTTAAGAAGCCCAGACTAGCCTGCTGGAGACCTGTGATCCAGCTGATGGTCAGAAGCAACCAGACATGAGTGAGGCCTCAGAGACCATCCAACTCCAGTCAAGCAACCCAATGATCACAGCTCCATGAGTGGTGTGCACGAGGCCAGCACAGGCACCCCTCTGATCCCTATCCAATTGGCTGCCCTACAGAAAAGGGACCAAACAGAAGGGTGGTTGTTTAGAGAGGTTTCTTAGGCAGCAGTGGGTAACTGATACATCCCAGCTCTGGCTTCCTCTCTCACATGGAGCCCTTTTAGTTCCTGTCTCTCAGCATGACCCAGCCTCCAGCTGATTTTCTGGACCTGGCGCCCCACAGGGCTTTGGCTCAGGCCTGCTCACCTGCTTTGTGGTTCTCTTTATTTCTGCCCCTTGGAGATGTGTATCTATTTTTACTTTTGACCCTGTCTTTTTGTTTTTCTCTTGCTTATATTTTATCCATTATTGTTATGTGTTTAAACACAAGGAATGCATTAAAGTTAATTTACTACTGTGCCATATTAACTG
>JAQZBX010109186.1:0-10495 GCA_029593785.1 Cabassous unicinctus
GGATTCGATCCTGGGAACCTCCGATGTGGGAGAGAGACATCCTACCGCCTGCACCACCTTAGTTCCTGGTTTTTCAGTGCGTCTCGTCTTGGCTCTCCCTTGTGTCACTCTCCTGTTACGTCATCATTTTGCTGGGTGGCTCGGCAGGGCCTGGCACGCCAGTTCGCAGGGTCTGGGGGGCTCACCCGTGTGTGGGGTCTGGCGGCCCGCGCACCTTCTATATTTTTCTTTATTTTACCAGAAAGTCCTGGGGATCAAACCCAGGTGCCTCCATATGGGAGACAGACACCCAACCATTTGAGCCACATCCACTCCCTGCTGTGAACTTTAAATGCTTCTTAGCCAGTCTGTCATCCCCATTGTTCAAGTGAGGAAACTGAGGCTCAGGAATGAAAAGCAGCTTGCCTAAGCTTTCCCAGGATATCCAGCTCTGATGTCTGAACTCCCTGTACAATTTTAACCATTTCATTGTAGAGCCTGTTGATTATCAGTGTTTTGCTGTAGTTTATTTTGGACCATATATATTTGAAAGTTAATTTTCAGGTTTTTTTCTAAAAACCAGGATGTCATTTTAATTGGCTTGTTCCCTCAGAATTTGTCCTTGTTTAATTATGACTATGACTTATATGTTTAATAAGATGCCACTTCCATAACAACACACAGAATTCATTTTGTTGACAGGAAATAATTTATTCTGTAATTTACATATGATAAGAAAGGTATCACTTGACATTTGCCTTTCTCCCCACTCATTTTAGATTCTAGCCTGGGGAATCTGAACCCCCTGGGGGGATGCATACCCACAATTAATCTAGTTGCAAACCATCCAGCGGGCTACTGTGCCTAAGAATATGCATTTGGGCTTTTCCTTTTGTTTTTTATTTTCAAGACCTCTAAATGGATGTCAGGGAATACGGTTCTGTGTCCTGAAGGGTGCCTAACTTACTTCAGAAAATGAGTATTCATGTTGGCACCCCAGGGTGTAGTTTAGTGTTTTGCTTGTTGTGCCTATCAGGTGCCAGTTTGATGAGTGTGTATTTGTTTGAACTTGATGCTTTTCTCCTTACCAATCTTATTCCAAGAATTAAGATTCTAATAATAATTGGTCCTTGGCATTGTACAGATGATTCTGACATGTTGCAGTAGCTTATTATGGAAGACATGGTGGCCTCCCATGGAGATGATGGTCCCTGCTCATCTTGTTTCATTATAGCAAAATTTGTTTAATCTGAAAGTGAAAAGAATCATTAGAAGACAGATATCAGAAAAGTCTCTGACACTCCAGCTTTCTATGATTTTAACCATGGTTTGAAGTAATCATATGATAAGGACAGATATCTGGCCTATTCTCTTCTAAGAAGTTCAGGAATCTTTTTCAAAAGACAATAATGTTCTTTGTTCTCAATGAATGCATTGACCTCAGAGTTGTCAGGGGACAGTCTCTTTGAATGTGTAGCTAAACAAACAACAACAACAAAAAAAAACAAAACAAACCCGTAAGATTAATAAATGTGGATGTTTAATCTTGTCTGACTTTTCTAGGATGTACTGTTTGTGCCCTTGACAAAGCCAAGTTCCCCAGAGGATCTTGTGCTTGACCTTAATAGCACTCACCACAATTGCAATTATATGTAAAATTATTCATTTCATGTCTGTCTGCACTGCTTGACTATAAGCTAAGGGAGGATAAAGCCCGTGTCTGACTTCTTTACGTCCATGTCCCAGTATCCTAGAGTGTGTGTGACATGGGACAGTCACTCAGTGAATATTAGCGTAATGAATGAGTCAATGAATGAATGAAGTCTTACCAAAGATATTTGTTTCCCCTGGAAGCTGAAACAATGCATTCTCTTTCTTGTTTTGCCCCATAATGTGTAACAATTGACATAGAGAAAATTGAAAATACCATGAAATTGAATAGTTAAGTGATTTCTATGTGGCCACCTTAGGAGTCATGTGTTTTCAATACTGTTCTCAGCGGACTATAAACCATGTGCCTGATCCAGTACATGGAGAGATCTCAGCCAAAATCAGGGAACCTGCTCCCTTCACCAGCAACTCATTCTGGGACTTGTGGGATGAGGAATGTAGAACCTGGGGCTTACGCAGGAAGTGGTGTGGAACCCATTTTCTCCAAAGGCAGATGTGGAAGTTGTGGATAATTGCACATTGTAATATGGTAGTTAAGAGCATAGACTTTGGGGCAGCAGAGTCTGTGCTCCCTGTATGGGTGAACTTGGGCAAGTTGTTTGATTTGGGTGAGCCTCCTTTTCCTAGTGTACAAAATAGGGAAAAGCAGAATCTACCTGGCAGTTGCTGGGATTAAATGAGATAATGTATGTAATGGATTGGCATGTAGCAAGGAAAAAGGGAGCAACTATCATTAATCCCTGAGGAAAGGAGGGGTGAATACCAGTTCTATTTACTGTGTCTTACGTCATCATGGTATGGGTATATTGAAGTACAGGGCAAGAAAACCCTCAGATTTAGACCTGGCAAAGTTTTATGCTTTGCAGATATTTTGTTTTGGTTTTGGCATTGGACAGAAACTTCCTCTGAAGGAGAAGGGCAATAAGTGGCTTCTAAGCTGATAAAAAATTCAAAGGTGAATTTTCTTCAAAGGAGAGATGACTTGTGTCCCACATCTTGCTACCAAAAGCGAGACTCCATGGACCAGCAATTAAGGTCACCTGGGAGCTTGTTAGAACTGCACATGCTCAGAGCCCGCCCCAGACCTACCGAGTCAGAATCCAGCAGTGTGACCATATCTCCAGGTGTGTGGGATTCACATTAGCATCTGGGAAGCACTAGCCTACAGAATTGTTTGATGAGTATCTTAATTTGCTTCCTAGCAAGCAGAAATCTTGGTGCTTATAGGATGTGTTAGAGGACACAGACACTAAAAATCTTTTTTAAAAAAATTATTTTTGCTTGTTAAAATAGCAGCATTTTACTGGACTGCTGAATTTTAACTGAATAGCAAACTGGAGCTTCCAGTCCAGCACTGACATATTGATAGTCCATCAGGTTCTCATTAAAAGTCAACAGTGGTATTTTTTATAAAGAGAATCGTGCAGTTTTCTAGATGTCAAAAGAAAGGTTTTGTGTTTGTTTTTTTTTTTAACGATTTTGAGCCGCATAAATAAAATCAGGTCATCTTAACCAACCGTCACCTTTGCTTTACCCCCTTAACTCAAGAGACTTTTTTCAGCATTAAATCTCTTTCCTCAGGGAATATGTGATGAAGTCAGTGCTTTTCCTTTGTGTGCTTTCCACATTGTTTTAAAGTTGTAGAATTTTGAATTAATGTTAAATCCCCAATTATTTTTCTTGTGCACACTTATTCATTGATAAATATGTCAGACACTGTGCTAAGCATTCCACGTGCATTCTCTCAATTAACAATGGCTCTAGAAGGAGGGTATTATTATGTTAGTTTGACGGATGAGGGACTTACCCTCACAGAATATAAGCAACCTTCATGGCATCATGAGCTATTCAGTGGCAGACTCAAGATTTAAAGCAAGGTCTGAGCTCTACCACTTCCATTGAGGGTAATTATGCAAAGTGCTTTGATTTTTATTGGACTTTGCTCCAAACTTGGGAGTAAGTTTCCCTGCTACCATGACTTTGGCTGCACAAAGATCAGGCTGAGTAGGATGTGGCCAAGTGGAGACTATAGAAGTCAAGTTTCAGCCAAACTGGTGCAGTGAAGTGGGTTTCACTGCGCTGCCATTCCCTGTTTGCTCAGAGGTCCAACTTACTTCCCCTTTAACAGAGGTGTTCATTTGGGAAATAAGTACAATTGGCTGCTTAATTAAATAGCCATGTATGGCTTTCCATGTTGCCTGCTCTTATGTGTGCAAAGTAGAGGACACTTTGTCCCCTCTTAATTCTAAGACCTGCTTCCCTGGAAGGCAGTGTCAGAACACAGGCAGTGGGGCTTTAATCCCAGCACCACTACTTACTGTGAAACACTGGGCACAGTGTCACCTTGGGCAAGATACTTAGCTGGCTTCTGCCTTTGTTTCCTTATCTTTAAATTGGGGGCAACAATAGTACTTACATCCTAGGGATTAGGGATAATGTGGGGATTCAAAATACAGATAGATGTGAAGTTCTTAGCCCAATACTTGGCACATAATAGGCACTCCATCAGTATCAGCTGTTGGTACCATTATCCTTATCCTCATTATCATATGTGCTAGCGTTTGGTGTAGAACACAACTGATATTCTTTCATTTATTCCCATCTTTTGTTAGATGGTCCTTCATCACCACCCCCCCCCCCATAAGAAGTTTGTCCTTAAAGATTCCAATGTCCTTTTTCCTTTGATGACTCCCTTAATTCCAAAAGCCTCTTTCACATTTCATAAATTTCATACACATAAGATTTTGAATTGAAAAATACTTTCAAAATGTATGTTGTTGTAGGTTAAACGATGATTTGGAGTATAGAATTTGGCTTCTTTTGAATCTGAGATACACTTTGAAACCCGAACCAGACTTTACATCATTTCCAGTATTAAGTCTTCTTGGAGGCCAAAAGGAAAGCACAGAACACATGCTTGTGATCTCAGGGTCATACATAGTTTAAGAGGCAGTAAAATTTACCAGAGGCAAAGGGGCTTTAAGATGGGGGCACGTTTTCCAACTTTTGATTGAGAAGAATGAATTTTTTCAATATCGGGTCCAGAATTTCCTAGGCATATTGATGAAACTTTTTTTAAAAATTTAACTCTCCTGAAACTTCATTTCTCTTTCCTTGATGCAGGCTTTTTGGCATTAGAAGATGATATTTTTTATTACAAAGCTGAAATCTGGAGTGGTTAGTGAGGAGACCCACACCTTTATAGGTAGACAGCACTAATAACTTTGGCACAAGAGCTTTCCAGGTTGTCAGTGAACTCAAAGTGTAGCTAAGCTTTGAGAAGAGACTCAAAACAAAACCTAGAAAGATTACTTCTTTATTAACGTAACTGTTCACATGGAATGAAAAGCTGTGTTTAATAACTTTGACATTAAAGAGTCTGGATACTGAAATCCAACTGACCAAGTTCAAATCCAATTTCTTCCTCTTACTAATTGGTGTGAACTTGGGTAACTTTCTCAACTTGTCTTTGCTTCAGTTTCTCCTCTCTAAAACAGAGGTAGCAATGGTTACCACTCCAAGGAGTGGTGAAGATTAAATAATGTATGTAAGCTTTTACCACAGTCCCACCATCACTCAACAATTCTCCTTTACATGTCAAAGTGAGCAAAATGGGAAAACTATTTGAATCAACAAATGTGTATGAATTCCATTGCACTGCTAGTGGAAGGAGGAACCGAATAGGTCTTAATTTTCTCATCTGTTTTGCTTTGTTTAACTTGGTGGTATTTCAGAAGTCACAGCTGACTGTGTGTTAGAGTCTTTACCATAACTATGTATAGCTGGATGTAGATTTTTCTTCCTTTTAATTGGTGCGTTTGTTTTTAAGTGTTATTTAAGCCTTTATGGGTTGCAGTGAAGTGTCTTCCCATGCCATCTGGGACCACAGGTGGTGAGAGGCCGTTCTTTCCCCTTCTTCACCCTCTGCGTCTGTACTCTCAGCCAACACACTGCTAGAAGGCCAGGGAGCTGAGCTGCAGGGTGAGACCCGCCCCCACCCCCCACTGGCCTCCACACTGGTAAGAAAATGCACTGTGGGTAATAACGGGAGCTTATACTGCCTCCTGGAGCGATTACAGCTGGGCGTGCTGTTCAATGGAGAAGACAGTGTAGCTTTTAAAGTCTCCTGGAACGATTACCACCGGGCTTGGTGTTCCAGTGCAGAAGACAATTTTCACCTTTTGAAACTGATATGAAAGAAATAGGGTAAGGACAAGAAGCATTTTCTCATTTAAATTTCCATTATTTGACAATTGCAAAATACGTATAATCACTCCACGTGCAATTTACGCTTAAAAATTTGCATTTCTAAAACAACTTGCCATTGAAGTCAATGTAGTTTGTATTCTTACACTTACGGCCCAGCACCCTGAAATTTAGGGAAAGAAATGCAGTGGGCAGAAGGAGAAAGAACAGTAAATGTTCATTTCAACCCCTAACCAAGATTCATATGTTAGTGTTTGGACACCTCAAGAGAGTACGTAAAATTTGGTAATAAAAAGGAAAAGCTCTCATGCAAAAAAAAAAAATTGGGGAATGGATGTGGCTTAAGCGGTTGAGTGCCCGCCTCCCACATGGGAGGTCCCAGGTTCAGTTCCCAGTACCTCCTGAAAAAAAAAAAAAATAAACAACAAGCAAAACTAGCAAAAATCCACTCAGGGAAGCCGATATGGCTCAGTGGTTGAATGCTGGCTTCCCACATACGAGATCCTAGGTTCAATCCCCAGCCTCCGGTACCTCAAAAAATAAAATAAAATAAAATTGCTAGTCACTATTTTTGTGTCACCTAGCACACAGAAAGGGATTCAATGGTGTGTATTGAATGAAAATGTGTATTTGTATTTGTAAATGAGTCTTTGATTTGAAAGTGCTGGCAGGGAGACCCTTCTGCTGATAATTATAAGGCTGCCATACATCAAAACTGTTCTTTCTTGTTTACATTCAAGGCAGGTAAGTATTCCACAGTCCCCTCTTTACTTTTTCCACATGTGCTAATGCTCTTTTGCAACCATTTAATAATTTTACTGGAAAGTTCTTTGCCCTCTGTTGCGTGAATCTGTGTGTGTGTGTGTGTGTGTGTGTGTTAAAAAAAGCCAAAGGGTGATTGGTTTGAGGATAACTTGTAAGACCACCAAATGAGAACAGTTTACATTCTGCACCCAGTTATCTGGGCAAAAAAAGAGAAAAAAAATCTGCAGCCTAGAAAAATAATGTTAGGCGATAAATCTTTCCATTCTAAAACAGTTTGATGCTACCTTTGCCATCTGTTCTATGTCTTTATATAGACTTAAAAAATTAACCTTTTAATGGTTGTTTTTTTTCTTATTCCATTATTGATAGTGGCAAATACATGAAAACATTGAGATTCAGAGACTTTCCTCTTAACATATGATTGTATTTCTCTCTGGTTCATTTGTAGTAATTTCTAGTAACACCCCTCTCACCTCCTCCCCCCACAGAAATATAATGCATATTGTGAAGATATTTTGAGCTGTGTTTTATATACTGGAATCACATCATAAGTACATTTAGACTCCACCAATGTAACAAAATACTTTATAAAAAGAAAGAGAAAGTGAAATCTCTTTAATTATGCCTGTTCCTTCCCCACCTCCCACACCTTCTAGACTTAAGCTAACCTTGGCCGAGCTCCCTCTCACTGTCTCAGGGAAAGGAGGGCCACATCTGAAATAAATGGCACATGTCAGGATCCATGTCTGTGATATATTATAAGTAGTTTAAAAGATTATGTAATGGAAGCGGGTGTGGCTCAGTGGATAGAGCCCCCGTTTACCATATGGGAGGCCCGGGTTCGCTTCCCGAGGCCTCCTTGTGAGGGCACAACGGCCTGAGCGGTGCGGTGGGCTGATGCGGCAAGACCTCACAGCAAGGGGGAGATAAGCAGACACAGAGAAGACACGCAGTGAATGGACACAGCAGCACAAGCAGCAAGGGGGGGATAAATAAATAAAATAAATAAATCTTTAAAAAATAATAAAATAAAATAAAAGATTATGTAAAAAGTATGTCCAGTCAGAGACTTTAACAACTTCCATTTTAGAACATTTCCATCACCCCCAAAAGTTCCCTCACACCCAAATGTTTTAACTTTTAATGTTATTTCATAACAAAAATTGTTAAGACTTCTTTTTAGAGTATAAATTATTAGAATAGACCATAACTTGAGAACCCCACTTCTTCCTGTAAGGACTCCAGCTGGGTTCCACTGCTCTAAATGGTGAGGGTTGGTAGGCAGAGATCCCTGCCTGAGGACTGAGAGAGAGAGAAGTACCAAAATTTATTATGTGACCTCCTTGTTTTACCCTGAACCCAACTTCATTGAAGACACCTGCACAATAAGGCGTTTGGCCTCCAAGAAGAGGTCTAGACTTTGTCATTGTCAGGTTCCTGTGGAAGTAACCTCAACATCCTTAGAATTTTCCGTGATCAATCGAGGGGTTGACTCTTGGCTTTTGAGCTTCCCAAAGTCCAGGTTCTGGCACTTTAGAGAGTTTCTAGATGTAATTTTGATCGTCAATGATACTGGCTTCTTAAACTTTATGGTAATGTAGGCCAGTTCTACAACTTGCTTGCCCACACTCTCGAGCAGTGTGATGTTTTCTCAGGTGTGCCCCATTGTAACTCTGACCATTGGCTTCAGCCTTCAGAATTATATCTTCAGTCTCTAAACAAACAGCTGGTTAATGCCACCATTACCTCACTTTCTATAAAGCTGAGGACTTGGGCCTCTTTATGGCTGTGCATTGCATACCATCTACCAATACTTGGATGATTCCTAAAATGTATAGGAAGCTGGATAGGTGACAATAATCCTACTGAGGTGGCAAACCACAAACTCCCCCAGAGGGCCAGGGGAGAGCTCAGTTATATCTCAGGGTTCAACTAGACTTCCCTGTTCCTTAAATAAAGGTAGTGGTTCTCAGCGGAGGATGGTTTTACCCCCAGGAGATATTTGGCAATGTTGGGAGATGTTTTTGGTTGTCCCAACTGGTGGGGGAGGAATACCTAGTGGGCAGAGGCCAGGGATGCTGCTAAGCACCCTATAAAGCACAGGAGGGCTCCCTATAGTATAGCAAAGACACCTGGCCCCAATGTTATAGTGACAAGATTGAGAAACTCTGGATTAAAGTAATATTTTATTTCTTCCAGGTTATTTCCAGTATTATTTCCCCCCTCTGTTACTTAGTTACTTTGAATGACTATGAATCCTACTTTCTTCTTGAAATCTTTAAATAAAGGCAAGTGACAACATAATTTAGGAGTGAAACAGTTTTTCTTAGAAGAGTTGAATTATTTATACATCCCTTGATGTGCAGAGTTAAAAAAAATATTTAATGACTTCATAGCATGGATGTGACTAGTATAGAAACAATCATAAAACTCATTTTAACCACTTCTCATTTAGTTTTCATTTTGGATAGCAAATAAATAATTGTTGAAATTTGGAAGTGAATATATTTTGTTCACCCAACTTAGCATTATCCTTCTAAATCAAAAAATTTTTCCCTTCTTTGTTGTTTTAGTTTGCTAAAGGCTGCCAATGCAAAACTACCAGAAATGGGTTGATGTTTATAATGGGAATTTATTAGGGTAAAATCTTACAGTTCTGAGGCTGTGAAAATGTCCAAATCAAGGCATCATCAAAGATGCTATTTCACCAAAGTCAGCTGCTGGCAGTCTTGGAGTCCTGCCACCTGGCAAGTCACAATGGAGGCCGGTCTCTTCCAAGCTTCCTGCCTTCCCCTCCAGGCTCACTTTCTCCATGAGCTCAGCTGTGGGTGATCAGGCACATGGCTCATCTCTCCCTTCTCTTCACTGTGGTCTGCTCCGCTGATTCCAACCCGGCGTCTCAGCCTCTCGGGGTTTCTCTGTCTTCCTGGAGTCTTCTTTCACATGGCAGGGTAAAATGGCAGAGCCTTTTCTCTGTGATCTCCATTTATATATGACTGCAGTAAAAGGATAAGGATCCATCCTGCCCCACCCCCCAGCTAATCAAAGGTCCTTAACCAAAGCAATCTAATCACATGTGATCTAATCAAAAGGTCCCTTAACTGAATCCAATCACTTAAGTAGGCTTACATGAACAGGACTGGTTAGCTTAAGAACATAATTTTCTGGGGTCCACAAAAGACTCAAACAAGACATCAGTTTAATAGCTAATTATGGTAGGTTTTTCTATGTTTACATGTAAATATTTCCAAAACATATTTGAACTGGGGCACTACATTGTGTAAAGATAAGCTGAGAAGTTAATCTAACGTGTTATCACTCTAGATGAGGCAGGGGAAACGCTGGCTTTCAAGACAAATCATTTGAAAAATTAACTTTGTGTTGAATGAAGCATATTGTTCCTCCCAAACATGTGAAAAAGATGATCTCTTGGATCCTCTGAAAATCTGGTGGTGGTTTCTTCATGCCGTTTGCAAGGATGGCATGCCTGGGATGTCAGCCTACAGTGAGAAAGGCAAGGAAGCAAAGAATTCAGCAACTGACTCACTAATGAGCAGTCAATTTGTTTCATTGCCTGTTGGATGCTGATTCTTGGTGGGCTTAATTTACACATAAACATGCCACCGTGCCCAGGAGAAGCACTCAGTGTGAACTCAGGTAACCATCAGTACAGTCAGGGCGCTGGATACTTCATGAGGCTCCAGCCTCCAGATCTGCACCCCCAAGCAAATGCAGACCCAATGACTTTGGACACAAAGTGTGGCTATAGCCTACTTGGAACTTATCTCCAGGGGAGTCTGCTGCTTTGTGTGTTCCTTCAAAAGATAATCCCCTGAACATTATTTTGTTTTGCTCTTCTTTAGCAGGTAAACTG
>JAQZBX010109187.1:0-10486 GCA_029593785.1 Cabassous unicinctus
TCCATGTGGATGGGACTTTTTGCTGGATGCCCCAATCCATGAACTGCAGTTCATCCAGTGACATAAAGATAAATAGTCTTACCTAAACAATGGGGCTCTATCTCATGAAGAGATACTAGGCAGTAAACAGATAATAGTGTTTCTGGTTTATTTAGTATAACTGTCATTTTTAATATCTATCTATGTATCTATCATCTATTTATATCTTACACATGCAAAGAATCATTGAATTAGACTTGTATACCATACTAGCATGTAAACAATACCATCAGCATGTTTTCAAATGTAATTATTGCCAAAGAAGCTCACTTGTCCTCAGGGCACTAATAAATATTCCTATATTGCTTAGAAACCATAAGGCCCTTTCTTCATTCTTCCTTCTTCATCCTAAATGATTGGAATTTAACATGGAAAATGCCTATATGAACAAGTCAGGCCTGCGTGCCATTTTCTAGAATCCTCTGCTATGTCACAAATAGCAGCACTCTAAAGACCTCTGAAGTCCCAACAGCTTAATAAATGGGGACCCCTACCCTTGCTACTATAACCAAATGTCTTGGTTTGCCTGGAACTGAAGAGTTTGCTCAGATACAAAGCTTGCAGTCTAAAATCAGGAATATCCTGGACAAATGGGCAGCAGTTTTTCATCCTACATATAAACTACCACAACTTGAGGCAGTAGTGAACATAGATGGATTTCATTAGCAGATCAAAATCTGAGCCTCATTCTACTCTTCTGTCCAAATTTGTCATTGAACAATTACTAAAATTTGAGCCATACATATGACTTGGAGCTGGATCTTCAGGTCATGTTGCTCAACTAATTGATACATGCAGCACGTAAGGTGCTTGAAGCATAACATCCATTATCTTCTTTTTTAAAAAACTCTCGACTACCTTTGACCAAAGTGAAAAAAAGAAGCAGTTAAAAGGTTCTTTTTAAATACATAAGGTTTATTAATCATTGAATAAATCAATAAAACTGTAAAACATAAAAAAAATTCTTTATCACTTGGACAGAGTAGACTGAGAACATAAAACAGTTTTCTTGTCCAGTTGAATGGAAAATGGCTAATTATTTGTAAGGCGGTCTAGATGATGATCTGATATACCTGCAAAATAAAGAGGAAATGTTAATAGATTTGACAAACCCTCTGTCTCTTTCTTCTACAAATTCACAATTAGATGAAGCAACATCTCCTTGCCCCTGGCATTTTGGCAGAGGAAACCTACAATGCTTCTCCTTGTATTTTATTAAGTCACTGCCTTCCTAAGAAAGGAGAAAACTCATCTACTTTTCCAAGCTCCATTTTATTGCTATCATGTAAATTCCAACCAGGAGATGAGAAGTAGGTCATCTAATATAGGGACAAATCCCAAGGAAGGAGAAGGAAAGGAAAGATCTCAGATGACAGTGGGTAGAAAAAGGTATGCATCTTTATAGTCAAGAAACAATTTGTTGGTAACAGCAAATGGTGGATGAGAGAAGAACCAGTGATTTTTCTGGAAAGCACTAAAAACATACATACATACATACTTAGAGAAAAGCATGCACAAGTAAGTTATGAAACAAAATAAAAATGCCTTAAATCCCAATTTGCCACCAATAACAACTATTTCAATACATGCGATCTAAAATTAATGAATGTTTTAGTAATGAGTCACTCAATTTGGCAGCAACCCAGTAAGCTGCCAATAGATAGATCAAAGAGCGGCTTATGGCAAGAAGGAATTGAAAATTCTATTACAAGTGTGTCAAGTTTAAGCAATGATAAGAATATCAGTAATAGGTGACACTATAAGCTTTTGTGTATGTGTACTAGACACTGTTCTACTCCCTTTTTCTGGCTCAATTTATTTAATCCTCAAAAGATACCCAGTTTTTCAGAGGAGGAAACCATCTTTGAGAGATGGGTTAATTGCATCATTTTATAGCAAACAATCACACTATTCTGTCTTGTAAGTTAGAAATCCTAGTTTTCATAAATATTTATGTCGGGACATTCAGCAAAATATAAATTTTCTCTTGTTTTGATAAAATACAACTGCAAATTTTGTTGCCTCTAAATATTTCTTGGAAATAACAGATTTTATATGATATTCTTTTTATTGCTATACAACTATGCATTAGAAGATCTTAAAGAAATTTTCCTTTTAATAGTTTATACATCTTTGTAGTGTTAACCTTTAAAATGGTAAAGCATTCAATGAGTTATTTTTATAAAATTCTTTGTATAAATGTGTGTGTGTTTATGTTCAATAATTAATCTGAGGAGAGAATGCAGGGTACATGTGTATATATCAACTCTTTTAATCTGAATATTACATATTATAACTACCATCTCCTTCTGAATAGATGAATCCTAAGGTAATGTGTTCAAAACATAAGGCCAGATAATATAACAACTAAAAGTCAGTCTCATGTTTCTAAGTAAATATCTTCAACTATCTTTGCTTTTATAAAATGAGACTTTTCAAATTACAGGAAAATTTGAATCACATTAAGCTTTTTTCTTCTCATACTGGGTATTATGTTTGTGTTTATCTAAGAAAAGAAAGCAATCAGAATATGAGCTATTTATATTTAATACATCCAATAAAAGCTGAGAACCTTCTGACTGAGATGCAAAGCTTTCTTAACCAGTAACAGGCAACCTCAGTAGATAATGCTACAGGAATGGAGGACTTCTTTATAGAAACTATGAATATATCCATATTTTTTGATGACTCCTCTATAGTCACCTTAAGACAAATTAAATCCTAAGAAAATAAACAAATATTAACTAATTTTTCTGAAAGCACAATGGAGCATGACAAAATACAAGTTTGATTCTTTTACTAGAATACATATTAATAGCATTGGTAGAAGTCCCTTGACCCAACCAGTCTCTTATTGTTTACACATCAGGAAATTAAGTTCCAGATAAAGAAATTTAATAACAGAATCAGGACTAAACACAAAGCTTGGGGATTTCATTAACCTGTGCTTTCTGTAATACTTCATGCATATTTTCTTAGTTCATCCTCATAACATACCATAAGGTAGATCCTCTCATTTTCTCATTTACTCATGAGGAAGCTGAACACAGCAACATTAAATAAATGATTTAAGATCACATTTCTAGTAAATAGAAGAGCTGAGAATTGAAACCAAGTGTTCAGCCATTTTACTAATAATGAAGCATTTCAGATTTCATTAAAATATCGTTTTTAATGCAACAAAAAAGATCTCCATGTAGTTAATCTTTATTCTATTTCAAATATTCAGCATCATTAACGACCAGCTGGAAAGTGACGATGATGATATTCTTCTAATTTGTACTTCGGTGGCAAATATAAGAAACTTTTATGAAGAACCAATTTTGTAATCCTTTGATCCATTAATAAATAGAAAATAAATAAATAGTGTATGCCCATAAATTAGCTCAAAATATGTTAACTAGAGTATTAGAAGTTATAAAGAATCCAGATAGCTAGCCAACTTAATCTGATACAGTAACAAAACAAAAATAGCCTCTTACCCAACATTTCAAAAATTTTCCTTTCGTTTCTAATACATTTTAGTAATTTCATGAATTTATACTTAAATGTTTACCAAAAATCATGTAGTTTTTACTCAGGATTTTATTTCTCTTATTTTTCTCAAAGTTCTAAGGAACTATTAAAGAATTAGGGAGTAATTAGGGGAAATGGGGAATAAAGAAAGTATTAAATATCTCTCATCTCTCTCTTTACCTATCTATATCTATCATCTATCTATCAATCTGTCTATCTATGTATCTATCTATCTATCATCTATATTCAAAAGCATAATAGGCTGAAATAAGAATTAGATATTTAACAGTGGCAGAACACATCACTTTTTGACTGCTTCAAACAATAATTAGCCTTTGTAATGATTAATTCCAGTCATGAAGAAGGGTTTAAGTTAGTTTAAATTAGTCCTTTTTCATTTTCTCATCATCCTGGTCTAATGAACACGGATATAAAGGTGAATAAGCAAAGAGTTCCTGATCTCAAGTTCAACAACTTTAAGGCAGAGAGAAATAGAAATGCCAAAGGATTTAAAGGTTCAAGGTCTAAGGGAAGAGAATATTTTAAAGAGGAAATGATGCTTTACATCATTTTTATTTGACTTGTTTGTAATGCAGACAATGGCTGGCTAAGATTCAATTCTTATCTAGGTTGACTTTCAGAATTTTAAAAATTGCTAAATCAAAGTGATGCTTTAAGAGGCATTCTTTCCTTTTCCTTTTTTTAGATAAGAGTAATGTATTCATTTCAAGGTATTTTAGAGTTCCATTAAGTCCTTTTATAATAAACATCTCAAAATTGCAAGATGAGTAAAGAGATAATAATCTACTCTTTTATTACAGAATAACATTTTTGCCTGTCATTTTAACTAAATTTCTAACATATTACACACCTTCTAAGCTTTACAAACTAGTGAATAAATAAAATATATGCATCTACTAAATGTTGGGGTCAGTGAGAAAGGTATTTCTCTTCACAAGAGTTAGCAAGAATAAAAGTTCTTCTGAACTCTGTAGAAAGAAGTAAAAACTAGACAGTAGAAATTTTGTTACTATATTTCTATAACTTCCTATTGTTTTACTACTTTATGTGTAAAAAATATAACATATATATATATATATACATAATAAAAATAAACACTGGTAAGAGATACGTGAGAAAGAAGAGAGGGGAAGGCAAAAGGAAAATAAGAGAGGCTTTGAAAGGGAATGGGCAGTAAAAGATGATGTAAATGAAGAATGGCTGTATTTGTTATGTGTGTTTACTGATTTCTATTTATTTTGTTATATTAAATGCATCTTTGCCTGGTCAGATTTAAGAAAATGCTCAATTTTACTGATGTGACATAATTTATTCTTTTGGGATTAACTAGCTGTCCTGAATTACAACACCTTTTTTTGTGGTTTGCTTATTGGTTTATGTTAGCACCCTGGTTGGGAACATTGGCATGATCATATTAATATAGATCAGTCCCCAGCTCAACAGCCCTATGTACTTATTTCTCAGTCATTTATCTTTTGCACATGTGTGGTTCTCCTCCAACGTCATACCTAGAATGTTGGAAAACTTGGTATCTGAGACCAAAACTATATCCTACCCTGGTTGTATAGTGCAATGCTTTTTCTTCATTGCTTTTGTCCATGTAGAGGTCTTCATTCTTGCCTTGATGCCCTTTGACCAATACATAACAATTGGCAAACCTCTGATCTATGGCAGCAGAATATCAAAGACTGTGTGTGTTTGGTTGATTTCTTTTCCTTATATATACGGCTTCTTTATTAGTCTGATCTCCACACTTTGGACCCATGGTTTGTACTTTTGTGGAAACATAGAGATAAACCATTTCTACTGTGCAGACCCAGCCCTCCTCAAAATGGCCTGTGCCGGGACCTTTATTAAAGAATACACCATGTGCACGTTAGCAGGTCTCAACTTCTCTTATTCCTTATTGATCATTATCACCTCCTAAATATTCATCCTTATTGCCATCCTAAGAAAGCATTCTTCAGAAGGAAGAAAGAAAGCCTTCTCCACATGTGGGCCCCACCTGACCACTGTCACCATATTTTATGGAACACTCTTCTTCATGTATCTTAGAAGTCCAAGTGAGGAGTCTGTGGAGGAGGGAAAAATGGTGGCTGTGTTTTACACCACAGTAATTCCTATGTTGAGCCCCATGATCTACAGTCTTAGGAATAAGGATGTATAGGAGGCCATGAACAAAACAACCAGAATATTTTTAACTAAATAAAATGGAAATTTGCAATGTATGATTAGATGCATAGCTCAAAAGAAGGAATGAAAATTAATCATTACTTTTGAGTAATTTGAGGAAAGTTATTATTTATATTTTTAGTGAGTAGAGAAAAAATAATATGCAATTGAAAAGGGAATAATGATGAAACAGGAAAGAGAAGCATCTTGTAAACCCAGGACTCTCTGGGTCTATGAAATCTGAAAAAACAAAAATATTTTGAGAATATTATGTGCTTTGTTTATTTTCCACACAATGCCAAATTCATTATGTCATTTTGGAATGGAGAATTTTTTTTTCACATCCTTTGACATTTCACTAATCTTCCCTTCTAATTCTGCTTTGAAAAGAAGGATGATGGTCTCTTTTTGCACCTAGACTATATTTTAGTTCTGGATTATATGTTATTATCTAAAAATGCTTAAATTGAGTACCATTGCATCATAAATCATTGTTATATTTGATGACAGCATCCTTGACAATGTAATATTTTAAGTTAAATCTGGTACAAAGTCGATTTAAACAATATTTATTGATATAACTATGTATTACATGAGTTTTTTCAAATGTATATTGATTAATTAAATAAACTTAATTTACATATGAATTATTTAATATTCTATGTTATTCTTTGGCCAATCTATTTAATAGGGATCATGAAAAAATGAAGATATATTCTCCCCAGTGTTCTGGAATTTAAAATGTGCTTCCTTAATTAGATTTCAAGAGCTTCCTTTCATAATATTATGGGGACATAGAGAGATATATTTATTCAGTTTTCTTCTCTTCATGCTTTTATTTTACTGTTTTATTTGGTGGGGATAGAAATTAGCTGTCCCATAGTAGTACTGGCATAGTCATTGGTACCTTGTCATAAATTGCATATCTGACTTTAAAAGCACACTTTAAACCATGCATCTCATGCTTCCTGCCTGGGCCTGGATGCATTAGATATCTCCAATGAAGTTTTGAACAAATATAGACTTAGACAATCACAAGAGTCAAGGGCAGGGATATGAGGGGCAAGATGGCATCGGTTTAGGTGGATACTCACCATCTCTCTCACAGAAGATGGCTGATTGGGCACAGGATCCTGTCCCAGTGGTCTGATCTGGGAGCCCATGGGGAAGGAAACTTAGGGACATTGATCTGGAGGGAGCTGGACAGTGAGGTGGATTGCTCAAGATAAAATCTGCTGCTAGCTTGTTTCTTCTTCCTTGATTTCCCATTCTCTGTGAATATTGAATTTGTCTACCAACGCTATCTTTTTCCCTTCCTTCATCTTTCTACATTCTGCTTTCTGCTGTGGTTCTTATATTCCAACTTTTTTCGTTAGTCCTCAACATCATGGGAGTAGATTTCTATTTTGTTTATTCTGTTTTCTTTTTTTTATTATTAACTTTATCCTTTCAGCCCTTTCTTTACTCTTTTTCACTTTCCTCATCATTCTGGCCTTTTAAATCATTCTATATATTTTTCTCTATTTGGTTTTCCAAATAGAGATACTCTGGGAAAGTTCCAGAGGCAAACTCCGGAAAAGGTAAGTGGAAAAATAAATGCCTCTACAATTATAACAGGGGACATTAATACACCATTATCATCATTAGACAGAACATCAAGACAGAGAATCAATAAAGAAACAAAGACTCTCAACAATACATTGGAGGACCTGGACTTAATAGACATATACAGAACACTACACCCAAATACAGCAGGATTTACATTCTTCTCGACTGCACATGGATCTTATTCCAAGATAGACCACATGCTATGACACAGAACAACTCTCAATGATTTCAGAAAGATTGATGTTATACAAAGTAATTTCTCTGATCACAATGGAATGAAATTGGAAATCACTAAGGGCCAGAGAAACAGGTTAGGCACAAGGATATGGAAGTTAAACAACACACTCTTAGATAAACAGTGGGTCAAGGAGGAAATCTCAAAAGAAATCAAAACTACCTGGAAACTAATGAAAATGACAGCACAACATAGCAAAATCTATGGGATGCAGCGAAAGCAGTCCTGAGAGGGAAGTTCATAGCCATAAATACATATATTAAAAAAGAAGAAAGAGCTAAAATTGAAGACCTAACTGCACACTTGGAGGAATTAGAAAAACAACTACAAACTAAACCTAAACAAAGTAGAAAGAAGAAAATAACGAAGACCAGAGCAGAACTAAATCAAATAGAAAATAAAAAAGCACTAGAAAAAATAAACAAAGCCAAAAGCTGGTTCTTCAAGAATATCAATAAAATTGACAAGTCCTTAGCCAGACTAACAAAGAAAAAGAGAGAACAGATGAAAATACACAAAACAAGGAATGAACAAGGGGATATCAATACTGACCCCACAGAAATGAAGAGTATCATAAGTGGATACTTTGAAAAATTATATGCCAACAAGAATGATAACTTAGAGGAAATGGACAAATTTCTAGAAATGCACAAATAGCCTACATTGATGAAAGAAGAAATTGATGAACTCAACAGTCCAATTACAGGTAAAGACATAGACTCAGCCATCAAAAACCTCCCAACTAAGAAGAGCCCAGGACCAGATGGCTTTACAGCTGAATTCTACCAAACATTCCGGAAAGAGCTAACACCAGCTCTCCTTAAGCTCTTCCAAAAAATAGAAGTAGAAGGAACATTGCCTAAGTCATTCTATGATGCCAACATTACTCTAATACCAAAGCCAAACAAAGATACCAATAGGAAGGAAAATTACAGACCAATTTCTCTAATGAACCTAGATGCCAAAATCCTCAACAAAATACTTGCTAATCGCATTCAACAACATATCAAAATGATTATAGACCATTACCAGGTGGCTTTCATCCCAGGTATTCAAGGATGGTTCAATATAAGAAAATCACTCAATGTAATACACCACATAAACAAACTGAAAGAAAAAAAATCACATGATCGTCTCTATAGATGCAGAAAAAGCATTTGATAAAATACAGCACTCTTTCCTGATGAAAACACTACAAAAGATAGGAATAGAAGGAAACTTTCTGAATATGATAAAGGGTATATATGAAAAACCCAAAGCTAACATCATCTTCAATGGTGAAATCCTAAAAGCCTTCCCTCTGAGATTGGGAACAAGACAAGGATACCCATTATCACCACTCCTATTTAACATTGTCTTAGAAGTACTTGCTCGAGTACTGAGGCAAGAAAAGGATATAAAAGTCATCCAGATTGGAAAAGAAGTAAAAATTTCATTATTTGCAGACAACATGATCCTATACATAGATAGTCCAGAGAAATCCACAACAAAGCTTCTAGAACTTATAAAGGAGCTCAGTAATTTTGTAGGCTATAAGATCAATGCACAAAAATCAGTGGCATTTCTGTACACCAATAAGGAGCAATCAGAGGAGGAAATCAAGGTAAAAAATGCCATTTACAATAATAACTAAAAGAATCAAATATCTAGGAAGAAATTTAACTAAAGGTGTAAAGAACTTATATACAGAAAACTGCACAACACTGTTAAAGGAAATCAAAGAGACTTAAATAAATGGAAAACTATTCCCTGTTCATGGAGAGGAAGACTAAACATCATCAAGATGGCTATCCTAACCAAACTAATCAACAGATTTAATGCAATCCCAATAAAAATCAACACTATATTTTTTAAGGAATAGGAGAAAATAACCACAAAATATATTTGGAAAGGTAAGAGGCCCCGAATTGCCAAAGACATATTGAAAAGGAAAAATGAAGTTGGAGGTATCACATTACTGGACTTTAAAATGTATTACAAAGCTAGAGTGATCAAAATTGCATGGTGATGGCACAAGGATAGATCTGCTGACCAATGGAATTGAATTGAGAGTTCTGATACAGATCCTAGCATATACAGTCATCTGATATTCGACAAGGCTACCAAGCCCACAGAGTTGGGAGAGAATGGCCTCTTTAACAACTGGTGCTTGGAGACCTGGATATCCATTTCCAAAACAATGAGAGAAGAATACCATCTCACACCTTATACAAAAATCAACTCAAGATGGATCAAAGATCTAAATATAAAAGCCAAAACCATAAAGACCTTTGAAGATAATGTAGAAAAGCATCTACAGGACCTTGTAATAGGAAATGGTTTCATGAACTTCACAGCCAAAGCATGAGCATCAAGAGAAAAAATAGATAAATGGAATCTCCTCAAAATTAAAAACTTCTGCACCTCAAAGGAAGTTATTAAGAAAATAAAAAGGCACGCTACCCAATGGGAGAAAATATTTGGTAAAAATATATCTGACAAGAGCCTAATATACTACATATATAAAGAAATCCTACACCTTGAAAATAAAAAGACAAACAATCCATTTAAAAAATGGGCAAGTGATCTGAAAAGAGACTTGGCCAAGAGAAGAAATACAAATGGCTAAAAAGCACATGAAAAAATGCTTGACATCACTTGCTATCAGGGAAATGCAAATCAAAACTACAATGAGATACCACTTACACCCATCAGAATGGCAGCTTTTAAAAAAACAGCAGACTCTAAGTGTTGGAGAGGATATGTAGGAATAGGAACCCTCATCCACTGCTGGTGGGATTGTGGAATGGTCCAGCCACTGTGGAGGACAGTTTGGTGGTTCCTCAGAAAACTAACAACAGATCTTCCATATGATCCAGCGATTCCATTGGTGGGTATATACCCAGAAGAACTGAA
>JAQZBX010109188.1:0-10485 GCA_029593785.1 Cabassous unicinctus
CAGCAGGCTTAGTTTAAAATTCAAAAGCAGAGGCTCACAAGCATTGTCACCAATATCAAGAGCTAATCAATGGGCCATCTTCCTTCATCACTTATTGCCCTTGCACTTGGGAGACTGTTGCTGCTACATTAGAGAATGTGACAGAGCTCTCCAGGATGGGAATTCAAAATTCTCTCAGTTATTGTGTGAATCTCCACCCACTGTAAAAATGCCCCATGAACATTTGAACACTTTTATATACTTTATATGTATGTCCAGGTGAACTTCCTCCCATTTATTACCCATCACTGACACCCCACAACAATGATACAATGATACAACACCAGTTGTAATACTTCTGTGATCTAAAACTTCTTCAAAAATGAAGCTAATAAAATAGCTAAGTACAGTTAATATGAAAATTAAATAATAATGGTAGGTTTAAATATAAGGAATAAAATATGACATATTTAAAGAAAACTAAAAATAAAATTTACAAATTGGTATATTAAAAAATAATGAAAAACCTTTCTTAAATTTTTTGACATTTTGACTATCATCACTGTAATATCTTTTTTCCTGTATGTACAGTGACATTTTCTTTCATTTATTCACCAGTGTCTTACTTTTTTTCATTTTTTTCAAAGAAGTTTTAGGTGACAGTAAAGTCACAAAAAGAATCCAGGGGACTCCCATATACACAACTTCCTTCCCCAATTCAGCCTTCCCATATTAATACCTTTTTATATGTAGATGGTACATTTGTTACAACTGATATACAAATGGCAAAACATAGCTACTCACCATGGTCGATGGCTTACATTATGATTTACACTTTAGACTGTACATTTTAATAAATTTTGGAGACATTTAACATGGCCTGTGTACATCATTGCAAGATCATTTTGAATACTTCCCTTGCACACTAAATACCCCCTGTTCCATCTGTTCTATTCCTCCCTCGCCCTCCCCACAGTGCCCATAACGACCACCCAGCTTCACTCCTTGAATGACATGATTCATAGTTAGTTGCTACCACACTGAGGTCTAGATGCGCTGGTTTGTCCTCCACTATTAGGAACCACCCATGCTTACAAGAGAATCCTGCCCTTCTGTTTGAGGACATATCGGCCCTCCCCAGGATGGGAGTCCAGATCCCTCCCACTCATTATGTGGGTCTCCACCCACTGATACAACACATTATGGCAAAATGATCACTTGCACACTCCTTAAAAGCCTGCCCCAGGTGTTCGCTGTACCAATGACCCCCCATTGAACACCCTAAACTAATAACCCTTCATTGTCATATTGATGTAAGAGTATTCCTAATTTTGTACTTTCCACCACATACCTGCCAATCCCCAGTGCTCACCTGGTCCTTCCCCCAACACTCCCCCCAGTTCCATGGACCATCCAACCCACCCTACCTGTTCTACCCACCTGTCAAACCTGCACCACCCAACCCAATAGTATGACTACTTTCCTGTCATATCCCTTCAATGTCCAACTACACACTTCCACCTTATCATATAATACGTCTGTATGGGCATTGGCTCACAAACTTCTTCTCCCTTTCTCTCTCCTGTAAAACTATCTTCCAGGCTATAGGTCTGTGAGTGTGCTCAATTTGCTTAATTAATATCAGTGAGGTCCTGTAATATTTGTCCTTTGATGCTGGCTTGTTTCACTCAGCATAAGGTCCTCAAGATTCATCCATGTTATCCCGTGTGTTAGCACGGTATTCTTCTTACAGTTGAGTAATATTCCATTGAATGTATGTAACACATTATGTTTATCCATTCATCTGTTAATAGGCATTTGGGTTAAATCCAGCTTTTGACAATAGTGAATAATGCCTCCTTGAACATTGGTGTGCGTATATCTGTTGGTGTCCTTGCTTTCAGTTCTTCTGGGTATATACCCAGCAGTGGAATTGCTGGATCACATGGCAGTTCAGTAGTTAGCTTGTTGAGGAACCCCCAAACTCAGTAGCTTTTAGGATAATCAAAACATTGTACATTCATCATCACAAAATTTTAAGATTATTTCATTACTGAAAAAAGAAAAATTCTATACATTTTAGCATGCCTTCCTTAGTCCTCATAACAACTAATCCAATTTCAACTTTATAAATTGATTTGAATTTAAATTTTATAAAAATGAAATCATACAATTTGTTACACAAATATAATTCATAGTACTGCAATCACACTGTATTAGTTCTTTTGTGTCTGGTTTGCTTTGTTCAACATAGTTTCCTCCAGGTTCATCCATCTTTTCATAGGCTTTATGAATTCATTTCTTTTTAACACTGCCTAATATTCCATCATGTTACTACACCACAGTTTTTTTTTATTCATTCATTTGTTGAAAGACATCTAGGGTGTTTCCAACTTTCAGTAATCTTGATTAACACTGCTATGAACATAGGTGTGCAGATGTCCATTCATGTCACAGCTTTCTGTTCTTCTGGGTATATACCCAGTAGTGGTATTGCAGAATCACATGGCAAATCTATATACAAATTATTTAGGAACTCCCAAACAATCCTTCACAGTGACTGTACTATTCTCCATTCCTTCTCAAAATTATGTAAGTGTTCCTATCTCTCCACATCCTCTCAAACACTTGATGTTCTCTGTCTTTTTAATAGTGGAGATTCTGATAGCTGTGAAAAGTTATCTCTTTGTAGTTTTGATTTCCACTTCCTTAATCATTAGCGATGTTGAACATTTTTTCATGCTTTTTTGCCATTTCTATTTCTTATTTGAACAAATGTCTACTCAAGGCTTTTGCCATTTTTTTAATTGGGTCATTTGTTTTTTATTGTTGAGTTATAGCATCTCTTTTTATATTGTGGATATTAAATACTTACCAGACTTGTGATTTCCAAATATTTTCTCCCATTGAGTTGGCTGGTTTCTTACCATTTGACAAAGTCCTGTGAGGTGCAAAAGTGCTTAATTTTGAGGAGGTCCCATGCATCTATTTTTTTTTTCTTTTTTTGTGTGTCCTTTGGGTGAAAGATCCAAGAAACCACCACCCACTACTAGATGTTTCCCTACATTTTCTTGTGGCAGTTTTATGGGCCTGGCTTTTATATTTAGGTCTTTGAACCACATTGAATAGATTCTTGTACAGGGAGTGAAATAAGGGTCCTCTTTCATTCTTTTTTTAATAAATATCCACATCTCCCAGCACCATTTGTTGAAGAGACTGTTTTTCCCATTAACAGAGACTTGGTAGGTTTGTCAAAAACCAGTTGGCCATAAAGGGTTCACTTCTGTACTCTCAATTCTATTCCAGTGATGGATGTGTCTAAAATTATACCAGTACCATGATGGGTTTTTGTTTTGTTTTGTTTGTTGTTTGTTTTATTGCAGTTACTTTTTTCCACTTTTTTAAAAAAAGATACTTCAATTACATAAATATTATAGAGAATATATGGCAGATTCCCATATGCTCTTTTCCCCACACCCCCAACATTTTCCCACATTAGCAACATTTTTCATCAGTGTGGTACATTCATTGCAATTGATCAAACATTTTGGAACATTGGTACTAAGCATGGATTATACTTTACATTGTAGTTTACACTCCTTCCCATTTGAACTCTGTAGATTATGGAACGATATATAATGGCCTGTATCTGTCATTGCAATGTCATTCAGATGATTCCCAAGTCCTGAAAATGCCCCCTTATTGCACCTGTTTTTCCCTCTCTCTAACTCCAGAAAATCCATGGGTCATTGCCTCCCCAACAAGTGTATTTCTTCCATTGCTAAAATCACAAGTAGTCTATGGTATAATAATAGTAAGTTTATTTTAGTCTATAGTTTATTTCCCAATCCTGAGGACTCTGGGTTGGTGATGTCCACTCCACCATTAACTGAGAAGGTCTTTGATCCCATATATCCTATAGATGGGACTCTCTTGCTTGCAGTTGTAGGCACTCTCGGTCCCTTGGTATGTTATTTGTCCATCATCTCCTCCCCATTAGTTGTCCTGGGTGAGTCCATTGAACTGGTGTTGCAACTCTGTTGAGATCCAGGGCTCAATTGGCACATGAACAGCCCAAAGATTTAAGTCTCTTGTATGTATCCTTACCAACTCTCATCCTAATTAAATGTTTGAATAGAAGGACAGAAGAGTCATGCATGGGGAAACCATTGCTGAGTCTAACTAAGTTACACTGGGGAGCATAAATACCAGATTAGGGTCCACTGGGATAGGGACAAATTCCTGAGCTCTCTGCCCTGACTATAGTGTCTGGATGTCTCCATACCCCTGAGGAATTTCACTATTTGGGGTCATATCTACTTTGGCTGTCAATGAGATCTTGTTGAGATGTGCAGAAGCACTACCTCTGGGATGGCTCCCAACTCACTTTGAATTCTCTTAGCCATACAAACTCATTTGTCTTTAGCTTCTCCCCCTTTTGGTCAAGGTGTTTTTTTGGTGTGTGTGTGTATGTTTTCCCCAATGCATTGCTTGTTGGTACTTGGTAGCAATAGCTCAGTGCCAAGGAGGCTCACCCTTGGGAGTTATGTCCCACCCTGAGGGAAAGTTATTGCTTTTATATGCTGAGTTCGGCTTAGAGAAAGAGCACATTTGAGTAATAAAGAGGCTTCCCATATATAACTCTTAGGCACCCTATGTCACTAGGCTAAGTTTCAATTTCAAGAGCAAAGGCTCATAAGCAGAGTCATCAATATCTAGGGGCCTTCAATGGGCCATCCTCCTTCACAAGTCATTGTCCCTTTACTTGGGGCATTCTTGTTGTTCCATTAGACAATGAGGCAGAGCTCCCCCAGATGGGAATTTGATATTTTTTGGTAATTGTTTGAATCTTCATCTACTGTGACAATGCTCCTCCATGCTGTTTTGACATTATAATAAATAAAAGATCTTTCACATCTTGGGCCCGAGATTCTAGGGCCCAAGAACATATACTCTTCTGTATATATACAGAGAAATATACAGAAGTAAGTGATATGCCATGTTAGATGGGAAAGTAATATTTAAAAATATATGTATATAATAAAGGCTAGTGGATGAGAGATGTGGGGACAAGAGTGTGACAAAGCACCTGGAAATTGTGTGGTTAGGGCAGACCTCAATAAAAGGTTGGTATTTGTTCAGAGACTTGAAGGGGAATATCTAGTCACACATTTTCATGAGAGGAACGTGTTCCAAAGAGGGGAATACCAGTGAAAAGCCCTGGTGTCTGAGGAACTGGGATGAGGTCCATCTAATAAACATGACATTCTATAATGTGTGGTTGGTTTTTCAATCAACAAAGTACATGTATTTGGATGGTGATAACTGCTCTGGAGAAAAGCTAAGCAGAAGTGCACATGGAGATAGTCAGACTTGCAAACTTCAAAAATAATTTGTAGAAATTTATAATTTATAAGTTTATAGAATATTGCTCAAGGATTGTCATATTTGGACAACCTAAAAGAGGTGAAGTAGAGAGTCATTCAAATATTTGTAGGAATTGAGTCTCAGACAAGCAGACTAGCTAAAATAATGTTCTGTAATATTAGATCTAATATTAGCCTATATATATATATATATAAATACATATATAAACAGATTGCATTTTTAAAAGTTATAGTGTAACAGATATGAAAATTAGGATGATCAACAGACCCAACCTTATAACTATTTAAATCATAATAAAAATCAGTAGATTCTGAATATTTTTTGCATGTCACTATTCACAAAATGAATATATTACATGAGCCAAAGGATGGAATACCTGGCTCAAGGTCACATGAATTCCAATGATTTTGTTATAATACTAATTTTGTGAGGAAATATTTGCTACTTATAGAAAATGAATTTCATGATAAAAGTTCAAGTACATGAGTCTCCTTTATTTATAAACAAAATTGAAATATTTAAAGGAAATCTTTATAGTTATTGTTTTATGTATTTAATGAGTCTGAGTTTGCCCTCTTTGTCAATCAAATGCTTTGCTATTTTAAAAAGGAGAGTTTACTTATTCATTTATATGTTCTTCACAAACTCAATCAATGTATCACATACAAAACATTCAAGTGCATTTTGATCACATTTTAACATATGTAAGGATGTATTTATAGATGCATGAATTTATGCATGTGTGCATAAATTTTCTTTCGTTTTTGTTTACTTTGGAAAGCACAGTGATAATTCATCAAGGTCAAGGATGCTGTCACATGCATGTTTTATCTTTCTTTAGTATTTGAATAGTCTTATACATATTGATATTCAAAAAATACTAGTTGAGCCAAAATTTAATTCCTAGAATTCTTCTCTCAACAATTCCTATATATATATATATATATATATATAATATGGCATTAAAATTTACAGACATATTCCTTCTCAATGATATGTATTATGAATTAGGGGAATTAAAGTAAACATAATTATACATTGTATATGTGACTTAAATACTTGGGATCAATTGTTTAGAAAGATCTCATCTATCATGTATGAAAAATAAACTTCCTGTACTCAAAAATGTCTTTAGTCTTGGGAATGACTGAAAGTAGCTTATGTAATGAGATCTGTGTGTATATATATACATATACATTTCTTAAATTATATTTTATTTTAAAAGTAGTTTTAAATGACATAAAAGTTACATAACAAATATAAGAGATTCCCATATGCCCCACTCCCTCCCCCTCTCACACTTTCCCACATTAACAACATCCTTCATTAGTGTGGTATATTTGTTAAAATTGATGAACACATATTGAAGCAGTGCAACTAACCATGGACTAGAGTTTACATTGTACGTTGCACTCTGACCCACACAATTTTGTAAGTTATGACAAAAAATATAATGGCCTGTGTTCATCACTGCAATGTCATGCAGTACAAATCTAATATTCCAAAAATGCCCCCACATTACAGTATTCTTCCCACTCCCATCCCTCAGAAGGTCTAATGGCCACTGCTTTTATATCAATGATAAGATTTGTTCCATTGCTAGAATAATAATCAGTCTATAGTAGAATAATAAGTCTAATTTGGTCCATTTTTCATTCCCCAATATTAAGGATTTTGGGATGCTGATGCCCTCTCTGCTTCTAATTGAGAGGGAGCTTAGATTCCATGGGGAATATGGATGCAACTATCTTGCTTGCAGTTGCAGACACTCTCTGTTCTTTGGGATGGGCATTGTCCATTACCATCTCCTTTTTAGTTGCCTGGGTGAGACCAATGAATTGGATAGTATGTTTTGCAACTCTGCTGGAATTCAGGGTTCAACTGGCACATGGACAAAGATTTAAGTCTCTGGGACATATATTTTTCAAGAAAAGTGCTAATTATAAGTTCAAATAAAAGGGGAAGAAGAGCCATGTGTAGAGACCCTATAACTGAGACTAACTCTGTCTTCTTTGATTTCCTTTAACAATGTTTGGTAGTTTTCTGTGAACAAGTCCTTCACATCTTTAGTTAAGTTATTAAGTATTTGATTCTTTTAGTTGCTATTGCAAATGGGAATTTTTTTCTTGATTTCATTGTCAGATTGCTCATTATTGGTGTAGAGAAATGCTACTGATTTTTACATGTCGACCTTATACCCTGACATTTTATTGAACTGATTTATCAGCTCTAGATGCTTTGCTGTAGATTTCTGAGACTTTTCTATATATAGGATCATGTCATCTGTAAATAGTGAAATGTTTACTTCCTTTGCAATTTGGATGCCTTTTATATCTTTTTCTTGCCTAAGAGTTTGAACAAGTACTTCTAACACAATGTTACATAAGAGCAGTGACAGTGGGCATCCTTGTCTTCTTCCAGTTCTTAAAGGGAAAGCTTTTAGCATTTCACCATTAAGTATGATGTTAACTGTGGATTTTTCATATATACCCATTATCATGTTGGGAAAATTTCCTTCTAGCCCTATCTTTGAAGTGTCTTTATCAAGAAAGTGTGTTGTATTTTGTCAAATGGTTTTTCTACATCAATAGAGATGATCATGTGATTATTTTCTTTCTGTTAATGTGGTGTATTACATTGATTCTTTTATGTTGATCCATACTTGCATACCAGGGATGAAACACACTTGGTCATGTTGTATAATTCTTTTGATGTGTAGTGGAATATGATTAGCAAGTATTTTGTTGAGGATTTTAACATCTAAGCTCATTAGAGAGATTTGCCTATACCTTTTCTTTCTTGTGGCATCTTTGTATGGCTTTCCTATTAGGGTGAAGTTGTTATCATAGAATGTGTTAGGTAATGTTCCCCCCACTTCTTTTCTTTGGAAAAGTTTAAGCAGAATTGATGTTAGTTTTTTCCAGAATGATTGGTAACATTTACCTGTGAAGCCATCTGATCCTGCACTCTTCTTAATTGGGATGTTTTTGATTCCTAATTCAGTCTCATTACTTGTGATTGGTATATTGAGTTCATCAAATTCATTTTTTGTCAGTGTAGGTTGCTTGTGTTTTTCTAGAAATTTGTCCATTTCATCAAAATTATTCATCTTGTTAGCATACAATATTTCAAAGTATCTTTTTATGAGAGTCTTTATTTCTGTGGGGTCCATGGTAATAACTCCTTCCTTATTTCTTATTTTATGTATTTGTATCTTCTCTCTTTTTCCTTTGTTAGTCTAGCTAAGGGTTTGTCAGTTTTATTAATCTTTTCAAAGAACCACCTTTTTGTTTTGTTAATTTTTTCTAGTGTGTTTTCTTTTTTCATTTTCATTTATCTCTCTTATAATCTTTGTTATTCCCTTCTTTCTACTTGCTTGGGATTCGTTTTTTGTTCTTATCTTAATTCCTCCACGTGTGCAGTTAAGTCTTTGACTCATCCTTGGATCTAAGGTGAGTTTCTTGTAGACATAATATAGATGGATGGGTCATATTTCCTGACCCATTCTGCCAATCTGTGTATCTTGATTGGAGAGAATAATCCATTGACATTTTATGTTATTACTGTTAAGACATAACTTATATTAGCCATATATTCTTTAGATTTATATATACCATGTGTTATTTTTATTTCTCTTTTTATCTTTTTATTTATCCTTACCAATAATCTTCAATCCTACTTTCTTGTCCAACCCTCTATCTCCTGTTTTTTCCTTTCAATCTGCAGAATTCCCTTTAGTATATATTGAAGATCAGGCTTCTCATTGATAAACTCTCTTAAGTTCTGTTTACCTGTGAATATATTGAACTCTCCGTCATTTTGAATGTCAACTTTGCTGGATAGAGAATTCTTGACTGGTAGTTTTTTTTTTTCTATTAGTATGTTAACTATGTAACCCCAACTACTTTTTGCCTCCATGCTTTCAGATGAGAAACCAGCAACTTAATCTTATCGAGCTTCCCTTGTATGTGATGGATCTCTTTTCTCTTGCTGCCTTCAGTATTCTCTCTTAGTCTTGGACATTGGACAATTTGACTAGTATATGTATTGGGGTCGTCCTGTTAGGATTTATACTGGTTTGGGTGTGCTGCACTTCCTGTACATGCACATCCATGACCCTCAATAGAGCTGGGACATTTTCAGTCATTATTTACTCCAAAACTCCTTTGCACCCTTTCCCTTCTCTTCTCCCTCTGGGATGCCTATAATGCATATGTTTTTGCATTTCATGTTGTCATTCAAATCCCTATGTCCCTACTGGATTTTTCTATATTTTTATCTATCTGTTCTACTATCTGGCTTATTTTAGCTGTACTGTGTTCCAAATCACTGATTCTCTTCTCTGCCTGTTCAAATCTACTGTTATGTGTTTCCAGTGTATTTTTTATTTCTTTCATTGTGCCATTCATCATGATCAGATCCGTTATCAATTTATGTATTTTTAGAATATCTTCAGTATATTACCTCAATGTCTTCTTAATATCCTTTATCTCTTCCTTCACTTCATTAAGTTGATTCATGATATTTGTTTGAATATCTCTGAATAGTTGTTCCATATTCTTCATTTTCTGTTTTTTAGTTTGTTCAGTAGACTGGGCCAGGTCTTCCTGTTTCTTAGTATGACTCATAATTTTTTGTTGTTGTCTAGGCCTCTGTTTATCTTGATGAGCTTATTAGGTTGCTTAGCTTCTCTTTCTAATCTAAGGTTTTATTTTGTGGATTTTTTTTTTTTTGTTTGTGAGTTGAGGGACATATTCTTTTTTGACATTTGGTTCCTCTTATTCTATATCCTTGTAGTAGTCTGTGTTGTCTTGAAAAAAAAATTAGGGCCAGATAAAAGGAAAGAGATAAGTAGAGAAAAAGAATAGTAGCGATAATAATAAATTGATAGAAGAGGAACCATGCAAAAGCTTGGATAGTAAATAAGTAATTTGAGTTAAAAATCATAAAATATACAAATGAATAAGAATAAAAATGGTGGAATAGAAAAAAATGGTACAAGAAACCATATAGAGAAAAAATAGTATGAATTAAAAGGCCTGAAAAATGATTAGAGAGGAAATGAAAAAAACAAAAAGAAAAAAAAAGGGAGAGAGAGAGGGAAAACATTTTAAAAAT
>JAQZBX010109189.1:0-10486 GCA_029593785.1 Cabassous unicinctus
AAAAGTGAAGAGTATCAGTAAAAAGCCAAAACATTAAAAGTATGAAATAAGTACTGCTTTTAGAGTACTAACATGGAATGTAAATGAATTAAGCTCCCCCAATCAAAAGTCACAGAGTGATAGAATGGAAAAAAAAAAAAAAGAAACACATATATGCTGACTATAAAAAAATGTACCTTAGATACAAGGATATGAATAGGCTGAAAGTGAGAGGCTGAAAAAAAGGTGTTCCATGCAAACAGTAGCAAAGAAAAAGCCAAGGTAGTGATATTAATACCATAAAAAATAGAATTTAAATGTAAAACCGTTATGAGAGAAATTAGGAAATTATATATTAATAAAAGTTTCAATCCACCAAGAAAAATAGCAATGAAAAATATTTATGCACATATTCAGGGTGTCCAAAAATATATGAGGCACACACTGTCAAAACTGAAGGGAGAAATGGACAACTCTACACTCAAAGATGGAGACTTCATTACATAACTCACATTAATATATAGAACATTTATACTGAAGATCAATAAGGAAATAGAGAAATTGAATATGATAAATGAACTAAATCTCACATAAATATACAGAATAATGCACCACAAAATAGCAGAATATACTACTTTCTTCTCAATTGTCATGCATTATTCTCCAAGAAGACCAAATGCTGGGTCACAAAAAAGTTCTCAAAAAATTGAATAACATTGGAATTATATAAAGCATTTTCTCATCATAATGGAATTAAGGTAGAAATCAATAACAGAAGGAGGACTTGAATATTTTTTAAAAATATGAAGGTTGAAAATCATACACTTAAACAATCAGCAAGGCAAGGAAGAAACAGCAAGAGAAATCAGTAAATATGTTGAAAAGAATGGAAATGAGAAAACAACAAATCAAAATATATAGGATTTGACAAAGACAGCTGTGAGCAGAAAATGCATACCCCTAAATACATACATTAAAAAGGAAGACAAATCTAAAATCAAAGACCAAACTACAAACTACACACCTAGAGGAACTAGGAAAAAATGGCAAACTAATTCCACAGCTAGCAGAGGGAAAATAATAACAAAAGCTAGAGCAGAAATAAATGAAATCAGGAACAACAACAACAACAAAACAATAGAGAAAACCAGCAAAAACTAAAGTTGTTTCTTTGAGAAGGCAAGCAAAATTGACAAACCCTTTGCTATGCTAACAAAGGAAAAAGAAAGAAAATGCAAATCAATGAAATCAGAAGCAAGGGTGGGACATTATTACTGGCCCCAGAGAAATAAAAAAGATCATAAAAGGATACTATGACAACTGTACATCAACAAACTTAGATGAAATGGAAAATTTCCTAAAATCACAAGAAGAACCCACAATGAAAATAGAAGAAATAGAAAATCTCAACAAACCAATCACAAGAGATTGAATCACTCATAAAAACCTCCTAAAGAAATGCCTAGGACCAGATGCCTTCATAGGTGAATTATAACAATCATTCCAAGAAAAACCCAAAGCAATCCTGCTCAAACTCTTCCAAAAAAATTGAAGAGAAGGAAATGTTACCTAACTCTTCCCATAAAACCAACATCAACCTAATATTAAAGGCAGATAAGGACACAAGAAAATAAAATTACAGACCAATCTCTCTAATGTATATATATGCAAAAATCCTCAACAAAATACTATCAAGTTGAATCCAACAGCATGATAAAAGAATTATACATAATGTTCAAGTGGGTTATATCCAAGGTATACAGGTGTGGTTAAAAAAATAAAATCTATTAATGTAATACACCACATTAACAAATTGAAGGAGAAAAATCAAATGATCATCTCAATTGATACAGAAAAAGCATTTGCCAAAATCCAGCATCCTTTCTTCATTGGAACATAGAGACAGGTAGCAATGGAAGTAAACTTTCTCAACAAAATAAAGGGCAAATATGAAAAATCCACCGCTAACATTGCTTTCAATGGTGAAAGACTGAAAGATTTGCTGCTAAGATTGGAAACAAGACAAGAATGCCCACTGTGACCATGGCTATTCAGTATTTTTCTAGAAATTCTACATTGAGCAATTAGAAGAGAAAAAGCAATAAAAGGCATCCCAATCAGAAAGGAAGAGCTAAAATATTTGCTATGTTCAGATAACACAATCTTATACAAAGAAAGGACCGAAAATATGAAACAAAAATATTAAAGCTAAAATACAAGCTTAGGAAATTTTCAGGATACAAGATTAGTACACAAAATCAGTAATGTTTCTATACACTAGTAAAAAGCAATCTGATGAGAAGATCTAGAGAGAATTCCTTTTACAATGGTGTAACAGTTTGGCATTATTTATGAATTCCAAAAAATAGATATTGGATTGTTTGTGAACTGGTCTTTTCCTCTGGGCATATTAGATTATATTGGATTCAGAGGTTTTGCTTTTACTTGAGTAAATAATGATTAAGGCTTTGATTGGGCCACATCAGTAGGACATTGATTCCCCACCTCCTTGGGGACAAACCATACAGCAAAGAAGGGAGGTTGGAGTTTTGAGCTGGAGCCCTGGGAAGTAAGCACACAGAGGAGCATGGTCGTGAGGAAAGAGAATATGCCCTGGGAAGAGAAACAAGCTGTTCACCTGATAGCCTACAGCTGGCATTGTGGAAATGGCAAAGTAGCTCAACCTGGAAAGAAGCAAGCCCCAGGAAGAGAGGAACCCAGGAAGCCTGAACCCTCACAGACATCAGCAGCCGTGCTCTAACACATGGCAATAGACTTTGGTGAGGTAAGTAACTTAAACTTTATGGACTGGTAACTGCCAGCTACTACCCCAAATAAATACCTTGTATAAAAACCAACAGATTTCTGGTATTTTTCATCAGCACCCCTTTGGATAACTAATACAAATGGTATCTAAAAGAATTTAAAAATTAGGAATAAATTTAACCAGAGATGTAAATGACTTCTACCCAGAAAACCAAATAACATTGCTAAAAGAAATCAAAGAAGACCTAACTAAATAGAAAGACTTTTCATATTCATGTGCTGGAAGACTAAATATTGTTAATATGTCAATTTTACAAAATTGATTTACAAATTCAATGCAATCCCAATCAAAATTTCAGCAGCCTATTTGCAAAAATAGAAAGGCCAATTAATCAAAAAAGTTTGGATGGATAAGGGACCCCAAATAGCCAATAACATCTTGAAAAAGAAGGACAAATTTGGAGGACCAACACATCATGACATTAAAGTATATTACAAAGCTACAGTGGTAAAAATGGAGTGGTACTGACATAAAGACAGACATATTGACAAAATGAATTGAGAATTCAGAAAAGACACATCTATTGTCAATTGATTTTGGGGTGCAATACTCTATAGAGGCCTGTTAGTTTTAGTTCATTAATCATATTAAATAATCTCTCTGGTTCTTTATCCTCTGTCCAGGTGTTCTACCCAATATTGAAATTGGTGCATTTAAGTCTCCAACTACAACTGTAGTGACATCTATTTCAATCTTCAGTTTTGCCCATTTGCCTCATTTATCTTGGGGCACTCAGGTTAAGTACATATAAATTTAGTATAGTTACATCTTATTGGTGAATTGTCTCTTTTATTAATATATAATGACCTTCCTCATTCATTATAAAAGTTTTGCATTTGAAGTATATTTTGTCCAATATGAGTATCACTACTCCATCTCCTTTTTGGTTGCTAGTTTTGCATGGAATGTATTTTTCCAACCTTTCACTTTTGACCTGGTTGTGTCCTTATATCTGAGGTGGGTATCTTATAGACAATATATCAGTGACTCATATGTTTTATCCATTCTATTAGTCTAGTTCTTTTGACTGAGGAGTTCAATCCATTAATATTCAATGATATTACTCTCAAGACATTACTTCAAGCATTTTGTCCTTCGGCTCTCTGTTGTCACCAGGTTCTATTATCTGTCTTCTTACCCTTTTGTTTACCCTTCCTAATAACCTTCATTTCAACAATCTCCAAATCTCTAAGTGTAGTTTTTTGTTTTTTGGTTTTTTGGTGTTTTTTTTTTTTTAATTTATTTGTTTTCCTTTCATACTGCAACTATCCCTTTGGTATCTCTTGTAATTATGGTCTTCTGATAACATATTCTATCAGTATTTTTTACTTGTTTGTTTGTTTATAAAGTTTTGAATTCACCCTCATTTTGAAGGACAGCTTTGCCAGATACAGAATTCTTCGCCTGAAATTTTTCTCTTTTAATACCTTAAATACATCGTGTCGATTTCTCCTCACCTCCATGGTTTCTGATAAGAGGTCTGCACTTGATCTTACTTAGGTTCCGTTGTATGCGATGCTTTATTTCTCCTGATGCTTCAGAATACACTTTTTATCTCTGATATTTGTCCTTCTGAAAAGTAGGTGTGTCCAGGTCTATTTAGATTTATTTTGTTTGGGGTGCATTGTCCACCTTGGATGTTGATTGTTATATCTTTCATAAGGGTTGGGAAGTTTTTGACCATTATGTCCTCAAATTTTTTTTTTTGCCCCATTTCCATTCTCTTCTCATTCTGTGACACTGATAATGCAAATGTTTATGCATTTCACATTGTCATTCAATTCCACAAGACCCTGCTCCAATTTTTCCATTCTCCTGCTTTCTTTTCTCCTGTCTTTTCCAGTTCAGATGTTCTGTCTTCAAAATCCCTAATTCTGGATTTGAGCAATTCAAATCTGCTCTTATGTGCCTCTGATGTGTTTTTTATCTTATCAATCATGTCTTCCATTCCCATAATGTCTGTTATTTTTCTTTACAGGCTTTCAAATTGCACTTTGTTTTCACCCAGTGCCTTTCTTAATATCCTTTATCTCTCTAGTCATATTTTCTTTAAATTCTTTAAATTGATTTAGAAAAGTTGTGTGATTATCACTGATTAATTGTCTTATATCCTGTATCTCTTCAGGATATTTGGTTATTTCCTTTGCTGGGCCATCTCTTCCTATTTCCTAGTGTGGGCTTGAAACTTTTTGCTGATATTTAGGCATGTGAATATGTTGGTGAATTTTCTCTGATGGTCAATTTCTCTCACTTCCCTATTGTGTTTCATTTTTTTTTCACAGCTCTTCTTTGATATTTGGTTCAAATTATTCTATGTTTTCAAAATTGCCCTGCTTAAGTTATCAAAATTGTGCCAAGAACTCACTAATAGGGTGCAGATTTTCTCCCAGGAGTTAAGAATGCAAAGAGAACCAAAAGTAGATTTTTTCCATGTAATTCCAAGACTGGCCAACAGATGGTACTCATTGACACACTGTTCTACAGAGGTGTCTTTTCAATCTTGGTTTTCCTGTGTTTTTGTCTGGCCAGAGCCAAAATTCAAAGCAGGTTCTGCTGGCCAAATTCACTTAATCAAAGCCCCTCAACTCCTCATACCTTTTCCCTCATTACAACTGATAGGGAGGAAGATGTCTATTCCCTTGTCACTCAGCTGCAGTGAGTCACGGGTTTTACCCCAGCTTAATATTTAGGGATGGGGGAAGGGAGTCCTTTCCAGTGATCAGAGGAGTTTGGTAATTCACATTTGTTGTTTTGCATTTTTCATCTCTCTGTCCTTCACACTTCTGGGAGTTTTGTAGCACTATCTTCATCTGCTGACCCCCAAAGCAGGTGGACAGCTTTTGGCTCTTTATTGTTTTTCTGAGAGAGTTGAGCCCTATCTGCCTAACTGAAAGCCATTTTCTCACAAATCCTCTTATTTTTGACAAGGCTGCCAAGTTCACCCAGGTGGGACAGAACATTCGCTTCAACAAATGGCTAAAGGAGAACTGTACATACATATATCAAAGAAAGAAATAGGTCACCTATCTCATACCTTTTACAAAAAATTAACTCAAATGGATCAACGATGTAATTAAAACAGCCAGAACAATAAAACTCGTAGAAGAAAATGTAGGGAAACACCCTAAATGCCTTGTGTTAGGAGGTGGTTTCTTAGACCTTATAACCAATGTATAAGCAATTCAAGAAAAATTAGTTAATGGGATCTTCTCAAAATTGAATACTTTTGCACTTCAAGTGACTTTGAGAAAAAGGTGAAAAGGCAGCCTACACAATGGGATAAAATATTTGGAAATCACAAATCCTATAGTGGTGTAATATTCTTAATATTTCCTCCTTTTGGTCTAGGTCTTTTTCCAAATGCATTGCTAGTTGGCACTTGGTAATAATCCCTTGGTGCTAGGAAGGGTTATCCCCAGGAGTCATATCCCATGCTGGGGGGAAAGTAGTGAGTTTACATGCACAGGGTGGCTTACAGAAAGGCCACATTTGAGCAACAAGGAGGCTTTCAAGAGGTAACTCTTAGACAATATATAATAGTAGGCTAAGTTTCAACTTCACAAGAACAAGGTTCATAAGTTCAAGCATCAATATAAAGGGCCTGGCATAATGGTTTCTCCTCCTTTGATAGGGTTTCTTGACACTGTATTAGAGAATGTAGCAGGACACCACTGGATGGGAATTTATATTTTTTCAGTTCTTGTGTGGGTCTCCACCCACCTAGACAATGCCCCTTGACCACTTGAACACATTCGTATTCCATACAGGCATTCTCCACATGCACTTTTCCCCACACATCCCCCATACTTACACCCCACACCACCAATCATTCCTCCTTCTGAAATCCAAAAACTCTCCAAAAACAAACACACACAAAAATAAAAATAATAGAAAACTAAAATTGTTGGAGAGGATATGGCAAAATAGGAACATTCATTTACTGTTGGAAAAAATGTAAAACAGTGCACCTGCTGTGGAAGACAGTTTAGCAGTTTCTCAGAAAGCTTAATATTGAAATACCCTATGATCCTGCAATCCCCCTATGGCAGATTGATATTGTTTATAAATTTCAAAAATAGATGTTGGATTATGTTTGTAAGCTGACCTAATACCTCTGGATGTATTAGATTGTATTAGATTCATAGATTTCACTTTTACTTGATTAAATAATGTTTAAGGCTTTGATTGACCCATGTCAGTATTTTTTCTGATGCTTGAACCCTGGGAAGTAAACACACAGGAGAAGAACACAGATGAATAGAGATGGTTTCATAGACACAGTAGATGCCCTAGGAAGAGAAACAGCCTGAGAATCTGTAGCTGACCTTGTGGAGAGAACAGAGAAGCTGAGCCTGGAGAGAAATGAGCCCCAGCAGAGAGATGAGACTTAAAATCCAGCCTACAGCTGATATTGGAAGAAACTGGAACCATGTAGTTTTAAGAGGAAGAGGGAGGCTGGACTTTCGCAGCCTTCTTGCTCCAACACATAGTAACCATCTTTGGTGAGGGAAGTAACTTACACTTTATGGCCTGGTAACTGTAAGCTTCTACCCCAAATCAATACCCTTTATAAAACCCAACAGCATTCTGGTACTTTTCACCAGCACCTCTTTTGCTGACTAATATACCCCCTACTAGATATTTATTCAGATGAACTGAAATCAGGGACCTGAATAGACATTTGTACACTGATGTTCATAGCAGCAGCTTGGTTTATTTTTCTCCTGTTACAACCAACAATATAGTTCATTTCTTTTAAACACTTCATTTTGCTCACATACAATAATATCTCTAGTCTATCAACTTAACCTAACACTATATGTTGAATACTCCTTTATTTCTCAATACAAAAATAATAAAATTTCTGTCAAATATATATTTTTTTCTAAAAATGCATGTGTTTATACCTGGGCTTTATAAAATCTCATTTTTCAGTTTCTAATCATGCCTTAATCTATAGAGTTACATTTTCCCAACTGTATTGTAAGATTTTATGAACTTATCTCTAAATTTTTCCTGTTCCATTAGGTCTTCTTGGGTTTTGCTAACAAAACTCATCAAGATATTTATTAAGAAGTTATGCTATGCTATGGTATGTTTGATTTGAAAGATTGTATGACAGCTTATATTTTTTTCAAATTTCTTTTTTAAGTACTTTGCATTATGTTGCCCTTTAAAGACTAAGTCATTGCTCATTCCTTTGTCTTTGGAAATCTAAATTATTGAAAATCCAAATATTTTTCTATTCCTTAAAAATCTCTGGTGAATGGGTAAGGAATATTCTGAAGAAAAAAGAAAGTATATATTTCCTTTAAATCTATTACATTTGTTATCATATTGTTGGTTTTGGATTCATTGAAATAAATAATTATTATGTTAGTCACAATAGAATTTGTAATAGAAAACAGCAATAGAGTGTAACCACAAAAGCAAATAATCTCTGTAACTAGACAGAAGACAATATTTAAAGGTAAAAAAAATCACAGGAGATTAAGAAAATTGGGTTTAAAATATAGTTTCTGCATAAACATATAGGTAAAGAAATTAGGAAGCAAAGAGTACCTGAACTATAATGCAAAGTTACATTTATTAGCAGATAATACAGCACTGACTGTAGAATAGCTTTTGTTACAGTTATGTTTTAATGTATTATCCAGTAGGTAATTTTAGTCATTATTGAGGTCATATCATCTGCTGTAAATAATATTCTGCAAACTATTTAAATGTATCATGTAAATTAAGCTCAAATTTTAGTATATGGTAAGGAGCCATTCAATAAGAGAGCAAGACCTTTATATGAGGAATAGTGATGGAAGGAGAAGAAAGCCCTATTCCAAAAATATGAGAAAGATAAGGTAAACATTACCTGCAGGAGCTGCCAATATCAGGAGAAAATATTTTCTTAGAATTATTGGAAAGCATAAAATCAGAGAAAAAGAGAAATGCTCACTGAGTTGTCAGAGAAAAAATAGAATATAGTTAAAAGTCTTTATTAGAAATTAAAATTAAGTCAAAACATTAGAACCCCTAAGTCATCTATTTTATGTAACTGAATTTTTTGAGGAGTTGTAATAGTATGAAATACTTTTAACTGTTTGATTTAATTGAAAATGTATTAATGACTTGTCTGGGAAACCCTGAAATGCATCTTATTTTTCTTATTTTAAAAGATCCATGGGGTAAGTGTTGGCATCAGTATTAACTAAAGGGAGATTGAAATAAAAGTGCTTATGTTGATGAGGTAAAAGCAGAATTGAAATGAATAAATATAAACTTTGATGAATAAAGTATTCTTTAATTGTTTTCCTCCTTATATCAACATATAATTCTCGGGATCATTGAACTGGGCTAATATTTTCTTGCTCTCTATCGATAACATTTCTGACTGCCTAAGTTTGGACTCACTTTTGTTGCTCTTATGTTGAACAAGAAAATATTTTTTAAAGAAATTTTAAAACTTTCTCATTACTCCAAGAAAAATGCCATATCCCTTATAACCCCCTATATTTGACCCTTAATATTGTTATAGTACTTTTATTACAATTGATCAAAAAAATTACAGTTTTACTGTTAATTATAAGCCATAGTCCATAGTTTGCATTATATATATTTTCCTATGCATCACCCTATGATTAACACCTTGTAATAGTGATATACATTTGTTCTAGCACATAGAAGAACATTATTGTATTTGTCTTATTAACCACAGTTATCATCCACAACCATGTTCACTATGCTATATAGTCTTAAGTTTATACTTTATCTTTCCTCTAGCTTTCCTTCCATTGAGATTATAGTCTTGGGGTTATAGTCCCAAGGCCATAATCCATAATTTACTTCCCTCACTAAAGACTGTTGCCATGTGTTGGAGCAAGAAGGCTACAAGGGTCCAGCCTTCCTCTTCTGCTTAAGGCTCCATGGTCCCAGCTTCTTCCAGTATCAGACAGTCTCATCTATCTCCTGGGGCTTGATTCTTTCTGGGTTCAGCTGCTCTGCTTTCTCCACAAGGTAAAATGTAGACTCTCAGGCTCTCTCTTTCTTCCCAGGGCCTCTGCTGTGTCTATGAGCCATCTCTATTCTTCTGTGTTCTTTTCCTATGCATTTAATTCCTGAGCCCCAAGATCAAAACTCCAATCACCCTTCTCTGTGGGGTGGTTTCTCTGTGAGTCCCCTCCCACAAAGGGGGCAGGGACTCAATGTCCTACTGATGTGGCCCAATCAAAGCCTCAATCGTTATTTAATCAAGGAAAAGCGAAACCTCTGAATCCAATATAATCTAATATGCCCAGAGGAACAAACCAGTTTGCAAACATAATCCAATATCTATTTTTGGAATTCATAAACAATATTAAACTGCTACAGAAGGTATTGGCTAGGGTGCTATGGTTATAAAGAAAGATGTTTATGGGGAACAGTAAGGTGCAGGTCATGCTGGTCCAACAGTATACAAGCAACATTTCCATTAGTAGATAACAAAGTACCAGGTAGGGAGTTTTATGAGAGGCTTCTAATACCATATATTTTCTCCTTCTAAATTCTTTGAGTTTTCTTCAGTGACTTCAAAAATGGGTTTAAGGATAAGAAGAATTCACATAGATACGAATAGAGCCCCAGTGGGAATAAGAGACCCCGGATTGTTAACAGAGATTTTTATGAGTATTTTTTGTATAAACTGTGGTC
>JAQZBX010109190.1:0-10485 GCA_029593785.1 Cabassous unicinctus
TTTTTTTTTTTTTTTGGTAACTGTTGAAAGATAATCTACAGTCAAATGTCAGTGAACAGAGCAAAATTAAATGATGGAAACCATGTATTTTTTTAAATAGACAATTTTGTAAAACAAACAAAAACTCTGCCAAGCAAATTAAAATCACATTCCATATCAATAGCAGCCATCCTGCCTTAACCTGGATTTAACAGCACCTGTTCCACATAAAATCTGTAACTGTTAAAAAACACAAAAAACCTACAATTAATTATGCAAAGTACATAAACCTACCATACTTTATAATGACAAAAATAATTCTATTTGAAACATGAATTTGAAAGAAGAAATATTCATTTTAAATTTCTAAAGACAGCCCTTCACAATGTGAGCATATAACATAGTGTTTTTTAAAAATATGTATCAGCACACCTAGTGGTATATTCTTTATAGTCACTTATTTATACAGTTCTGGAATATAATAGGTGCTCAATCCTTTACATCAAAATTATTATTAGATTAGTGGTTATGTAGGGCTGGGAAAGGATAGAGGGATTGAGAGGTGACTGCTGAGGGGTGCAGAGTTTTTCTCTTTTGGAGTAATGAAATTGTTCTAAATTTTTTTGTGGTGATGAATGCACAGCACTGTGATTATACCTAAAGCCATTGATTGTACACTTTGGATGGATTGCATGGTATGTGAGTATATCTCAATAAAACTGTGTTTTAAGTTAGAAAAACAACAACGACAAAGGAGACAACAAAAAAGACAACCCAATTCAAAAATGGACAAAGGACTTGAATAGACATTTCTCCAAAGAAGATATACAAATGGCCAAAAAGGACATGAAAAGATGCTCAACATCATTAGTTATTAGGGAAATGCAAATTTTAAAAAAACAATGACATACCACTTCACATCAATTAGGATGGCTATTATTAAGAAAAAGGTGTTGGTGATGATGTGGAGAAATTGGGACCCAAGTGCCTTGTTGGTGGGATTGTAAATGCAGCCACTACATTAAGCAATTTGGTGACTCCTCAAAATTTTACATATAGAATTACCATATGACCCAGAAATTCCACTTCTAGTCGTTATACCTAGACAACTGAAAACAGAGACTCCAGCAGATACTTTTGCACCAAAGTTCATATCACCACTATTCACAAAAGCTAAAAGGTAGCAACAATCCAACTGTCCATTAGTGGATAAATGGATAAACGAAAGGTGGTATATCTGTGGGGCGCGGATGCAGCTCAGTAGTTGAGCATGTGCTTCCCATCTACGTTCAATCTTCTAAAAAAAAAAAAGAGGTGGTGTATTTCTGCAATGGGGTATTATTCAGTCGTTAAAAAAGGAAAGAAGTTCTGATACATGCCATAACACTGATGAACCCTTGAGAGAAAAGGGTGGAGGTTAGGAGTGGAAAAGCACAAAGTCAGAGTGGAAAAAAATGTCTTCAAAATGTGCCCCTCTTGAAGGATAAGAGGTCTCAGTAAAGGCACCTGGGGCAGGCCTCGGGTTAGAAATGCAGATGTGGGGAAGAGCATGACTGGCCAGAAGATCCTTCAGTGCTTGACTGCAACTCCCTTCAGAGACTGCAATGCACTGGCTGATGTGGGATGGGCTGCTTTCCCCCCTAAGACCTGTTAGGTAAAGATTGTAATTTCTTATGGTTGGGCTGAAAAATCACACATAGGTTTTGGCCTGGAGCTGAACTCTTCATTGTACACTCTAAATATGTGCAGTTTATTTTATACCAATTATATATCTATTTTTAAATTCCCATGGAACTTTTTGTGATTGCTTCACTGCCTTCCCCACAACCCAAATCTATGGCCTTGTGAGAAGTCCCCTTTGATAAGTAAATGAAGATAAAAGTGCCAACCTGGTTCACAGATGGATCTGCATCATAAGGAGGTATCAGCAAAAGTGGATGGACCACTACACCATCATCTCACTCAAAGCTAACCTTGAAAGATGGTGTTCAAGGGGAAATCCTCCCAGTAGGCAGAACTATGGCTGGTACATCTGGTGGGGCATGTCATGTGGAAGGAGAAATAACCTGAGGTGTTGAACTACACGGACTTATTAGCAATGGACAATGGGTTGGCTGGCTGGTCAAGGACTTAAAGAGAGAAAAATTGGAAAGTTGGTGACATGGAGCCTGGGGTAAAAGTATGTGGGTATGGACAGAGTATGTGAAAATATTTGTATTCTATATTTAAGGCATATCACAGGACATTCAAAGTGAAGAAGCTCTCATTAATCAGTAGATAAGCTGACCCCATCCTGTAGATGTTACCCAGCTTCTTTCCCCAGCCATCCCAGTGCTTACCAAGGGTTTTTACAAAGTGTTCATGGCAGGAAGGATGGCGACTACGCAAGGGCTCAACAGCATGATCCCCTCACCAAGTCTGAGCTATCTACTACCTCTGATGAGTAAGAAACCTGCTAATAGAAAGGCCAGTGCCGAGACTCTGATATGGCACCATTATCTAAGGAAACACCTGGCTACATGGTGGGAAGTGAAGGAAGAAGCACTTTGCTCTCACAGAATTAAAAATATATCAGAAAGTGGAGTATTAGAACATATCTGAATATGGATTTACAATTCCTTACCACAGTGCTTCCACCAGTACCATCTGTGAACTTATAGAATACCTTAACCATCTTCATGGCATTCTGTACAACTTCATCTCTGATCTTATGGCAAACGATGTGGGACAAAAGCTCATCTCACAGAACTCATGAATCTTACCATATATTCCACTACACAGAAGAAGCTGGCTTGATAAAGCAGCAAACTGGTTTGTTGAAGGTTGTTATGGCATCATCCGGGAGACAACACTGAATTTGGGGTGGTGTCTTACAGGATACAGTATGTGTTTTAACCAGTAGTTAATATTTAGGGCCATCTCCCCATACCCAAAATGCAAGAATCAGAAAGGTAAGGGTGGAGATGCTTGTGTCCCTTCTTACCATTTCACTTAATAACCCATGGGAAGAATTTTTGCTTCACACTCCCAAGACACTGAGATCAGAAATTTGCAACTCCTAGTGCTCAAGGAAGAAGTTTTCATCAGAGAACGTGGTCACGGTTCCAATTAATTGGCCACTTTTCACCTCCCATGTGACTGAACCAACAGGTAAAGACAGTGGTGGTTGTCTCACCAGGGTGATGGATTAACAGGGGGAAATGGGGTCAAGGAAAACTAGTTTGAATCCCAGGGCATTCATCAGGATGCTTCTTAGTAATCCCTTTCCAACAGAGAACTGCAGTAAAGACCACCAAGAATTCAGATCCTGCAGGAATGAAGATCTGGCTTACCCAACCAAGTAAAAAGAACTCTGTTTAGCTGAGGTGCTGGTGGAAGGGAAGGGGGGATGTATAATGGGTGGTTAAAAAAAAAAAGGCAGTTCTGATTACCAACATAGACTGTGTGACTAGATATAGATGTAGATGTAAACACTATGGCAGCTAGATTTTAAATAATCTCTCTCTCTTCTACCAGCTCCCACTACTTCATTTTATTTTTAATTTTTACTGGGAGGTCCCAGGGATCGAACCTGGGTCCCTCCATATGGGAGACAGACACCCAACCATTTGAGCCACATCCATCCTCCTCCCATTACTTTATATGAAGAAGATTTTAGGTTTCAGGTGGGAGAATGACTCAAATGAGATCATCTCACAATGATCCAGTATTTGGTGGACTTTGCATATCCCTGATGTTGAAGACATAAACTTTTCATCTGGACAATGAATAAAAGTGGATGCAGAAGAGCAAAAGTGGTGGATGGGGCCAGTTCCCTTGTTTGCCCCTCCAGATCCACTCTCCACCATTCTCACTCTCTTCTCCACTCTGGAAAGCTGATCACAATGCTGTGCCCAATGCCATATATATTCTATATGCCTTTATCAGTTAAGAATTGCATTCTACTCTCATTAACCAAGACCTACCCAGTGGTTTAAACAAGGGAGAAATTTATTTCTCTTTCAAGTAGTAAGTCCAGATATATTTAAGGGCTTGAACAGCAATCACCTAAAGTTATCATGAGGAGGGTTTGTTCTTTTTCAGCTTTAGTGAAGTAGGGCATGGGTTCCATCTTCAAGGTTACCTTATGGTACAAAATGGCTTCTGGAACTCCAGCCATTATATACACACTCCAGACAGCAGGAAAAAGGAAGCACAGATGCGCAGGAAGTGATCTCACCCCTTTTCTTCCAAAGAGCTTTTCTAGAAATTGTACATACTTCCCTTTATTTCTTATTGGCCAGAGTTTAGTCACATGGCAACATTTTCCTGTAATGGTAGCAAGAAAATATTATGTTTCCAGCTGATTACATTGCCCAGAACTTTGTTACAAGGAATGAGAGAATGGATACAACTGGTAATTGTTTCCTCGATATCCTAATACAAGGTGATTTGTCCTCTCCCCTCAATATCCCCTAGCAAAAAGGGAATCACCTTCTATTCAAATCCTAACAACAGTCCTTATACTATGGGGTAATCCCTCAATTACATTATTTTGAACAACAAATAAAATACTGGGTGTGGGGGGGAGGGGTAGTGAGGAGAAGAAATGTAAATTTGAAATAATCCCAAGTAATCCTACAGAGTATGCTTATAGTGGTCACTGATAGAATAAATTTTTTTAAAAAGGCAAAGAAGAAGCATGACTCCCCACTCCTTAAAAGTGGGCTGTGCTTAGTGACTTTGTCAGAGTACAATATGGAAAGAGGAAAAAAAAGCAGTGATTTTACACTGGAGAAACTTAACAAATACTACTTCAACTAGGAGATCAGGTCAACATCAACAGTTTTAAATCATGCTGCTTGCACGTACCCTTGATATATGATGAAAATCGTACTTTGCTTCTGTGATCTCCCTCTTCTGAACCTATAACCACAGTCTATTCATGAGAAAAACATTAAAAAATCTCCAACAGAGGGGCATCCTGTAATATACCTGGATCAGAAATCCTCAAAACTGTCAAGACCATCAAAAACAAGAAAAGTCTGAGAAAACTGTCACAATCGTGAAAGCCTAAGGAGACCTATCAACTAAACGAAATGTGATATACTGGATGGGATCCTGGAATAGGAAAAGGACATCAGGTGAAAACTAAGGAAACCTGAATAAAATATGGGCTTTAGTTAATAATAGTGTATCAATATCAGTTCCTCCCTTGTAAAAAATGTACTATGCTAATGTAAATGTTCATAATAGGGGAAACTCTATAAGGATAAATGAGAATGCTCTGTCCTATCTGCTAAATGTTTCTGTAAACCTAAAATTGTTTTTTTTAAAAAAGGTCTATTAATAAAAAAGTAAAATAAAAGGCAAAAAAAAGTAGCAGCAATTATTCTGAGGCTCTGATCTCATAAATATGAGTTGGATATAAGCAACTGTATTAGTTTCTGTAACAAAGTACCACAAACTAAGAAGCTTAAAATATGAGAAATTTATCCTTTCACAGTTTTGGAGTCTGAAATCAAGGTGTCAGCAGGATCATGCTCCCTCTGAAGGTTCCAGGCAAGAATGCTTTCTGGCATCTTCCTAGCTTCTGGTGGCCCCAAGAATTCCTTGGCTTGTGGCAATCGCTGCCTCCGTCTTCCTATGACCATCTTCCCATCTTCATCTTCATATGGTTTTTCTCTGCTTGTGTCTTTTTTTTCTTTTCTTATAAGGACACCAGCCACAATGGATTAGGGTCCACCCTAATTCAGTATGACCTTGAATTAACTTGATTGCATCTGCAAAGACTATTTCCAAATAAGGTCGGATCCACAAGTTTTGAAGTTAGGACTTCAACATATCTTTTTTGGGGGGAGGGGCACACAATTCAACCTGTAACAGTGACCCTTTAAAAAGTAATATACTAGGAGGATAGAGGCATAATGACTGTAAACCTATAAAATGGATGGAATCACCAAAGGTCCTAATGTTATGCATTAAGTACTTATGACTTGGTATATTAGGTTTCTACTGCTTCTGTAACAAATTACCACAACCTTGGCTTACGACAACACAAATTTACTATCTTGTACTTCTGAGGCTCATAAGGAGTAATGGCAATGAATTAGGGAAAGGGGGAGGGAGGAGTTCAAGTTGAGGAAATATCAATGTACAAAGTTCCTATGATCAGTGGGCACAAGAAGGATTTGAATGAATGAAGGTCACTGTATCTGGAGCCCAGGGAATGAGGAAGAATATGATGAGATGAGGCTAGAAGGGAAGAGGAAGGTCAGATTATACAAGGCCTCTCTGCTGCATTTTTATCCCTAAGACAAGGGGAAGTCATTGAAATTTTAAGCAGAGGAGTGACACATCCAATATGGAGTGTGGATTGGAGAAGGCATGAGAGGAAGCAGGGTGATTAGGAGGTTCTTATGGTTGTACAGGATAAAGGTGGTTTGGACTAGAGTAGAAGCAGTGGAAATGAAGAAAATGGGGTGGGGGATGGGAGGGAGTAAAACTGGGAAGCTTTAATGGTGGATTGGACTATGTAGGAGCTAAGGAAATCAGGCTAACTCTTAGGTTTAATACTTAGATGATTTGATTGATGTTGATACCATTTGCTGAATTAGCACTGCAGTAGAGTTTTGGCAGACAGTTAGGAGTTTCTTGTTGGACTGAGTTTGAGAAGCCTTCAGATACCCCAGTGGAGCTGTCAAGTGGTACTTGGTAATGACAGCACACTTTGTAAATGGAACTAATGCCATTGCATTGTATACTTAAAAACGATTAAGATGGCAAATATTTTTTTATATATATTACCACAATTAAAATTTTAAAAAGGCAGGTGGTTTGCAGAAATAGAGCTCAGAAGACAGGTCTGGACAAGAATTTACAACTTCAGAGTCATGGAGCATATAGATAGCAACTAAACCATGGAAGAAGATGATTATAATCCTAGGAGTGAGCAGAAAGGTGGGAGCCTTGGGCCAGGCCAACATTTCAAAGTGGGAGACATTTAAGTAACAGCATGAAAAACCAAGATCTTTAAATATTCTCCCCAAGAGTCATTAGCAACTTCCTTCTATTCCTGGCACATACTTTAGGAGAGGTGGCAAAAAGCATCTGCAGCTCATACCATTCATTCACTTTCCTGTTCTCAAAGGGTTAACATTCTAGAAAGGAAAAGAGACGACAAAGAAGCAGCAGAGCATAGCAGAGGGTAAAAGGGCAGTCTGTGGAGCCAGACTGCCTACCTTTGTAACCTAGGGCAACTTTCTTCTTAACAGAAGAACTGAACTTGCTTCAGATTCCATTAGAGGGTGATAACACCTGTCAGAGTGTTGTGCTGAGGATGAGTTAATATTTGTAAAGCACCCATAACAGTCCTTGAAGTGTGCACAAATTAAGAAGTGATAAATGCTATGCTAGAAAAGTATATAAAATATTGTGGAAATATGCAGGAAAGTTACTTGATATAGATCAAAATATGCTCTGGTTTGTCCATCTTAACCTGAATTGTAAAAAGTTAACAATCATATTGTAATAACAACTTACATTTGGAGGGTACATTAAAATTTCAAGACATTTTCATATTCTTTAATTCTCCCAAAATCCTAATGAGAGGCAAGCGTGAAATATTCCCCTACCCAAACTGAGAAAGCAGTCCCAGGATAATGGTATCTTGTTCAAGGGCTTCTGGTTTCCAAAATGATGTTCTAATATTCCTGGGAGGGAGATTCCATGCTGGCTAACATTGTACATTCACATGAGAAAAAAAATGCATTTGACCCATTTGCAGTCTACTTTGATGTATAGGATAAAGAATTGCCACACTAGGATTAGTTAGTGCTATGATAACATGCCACCCTGTTGCTAAAATGATGGATTCTTGGCCCTTAGTTTATTTACCATTTGGTAAAAACTATTCAATATAAACTTGAACTTTCCTTCCTTCTCATCACCACTTCAAGTTTGCCAGAAAACTAATTACCAAACCCAATAACCTATTTTTAACCATCATTTTACTTGACTTACCTGCAACATGTAAGGTCACTGGCTATCCTCTTGTCCACACATTTCTGGAAACATTTTTCTTCTCTGGCTTCATTACTACTTTCTCCTAATTCTTGTTCCTCTCTAACCATTTTCTTACCTCAGTTTCTTTGTTGGCTTCCCTGTGCTTTTTGAGTGTGTATCTCTGAAATGTAGGTAAGACCCAAGATTGTCCAAGGCACTTTTTTTCCATTCTTTTTTTTTTTTTAGGCCAGTAAAAAGAATTTATTGGGAAATGGGGGATAAGAACAGCTTGCTGAGAAATGGGAAAGAAGGATGGAAATACACACCGATTTGATGTGGACTCCTCTAGACAGGGAGAGCAAGCTCTGCCTTGCGTGGTCACCTTTTAAACGATTAATTATTCCTCCCCCTTGCTAATGCTAAGGGGAGAGGCCCCAGCTGTTATTGGTTACCCCACCAATGGTTAGGGCCAATGATGAGGCCTGTTTGGAGTATCCGGGGCCAAGGGGAGGTCCCAGAAAGAGTAACTGGGACCTCAAGGTTAAATTCAAGATTTCAGCGGGGTCTTGCAGCCATGTTGTCTGTCAGCCATGTGTGGCTCATTGTCTCCTGTCTCCTTGGCTAATCTGCCTCAACTCCTCCCTCAGAGAGTTCATGCCCTTATTCTTACAGGGGTGCTAAGAGGCAATGATCACACACACCAAGATTTGGTGGAGGCTTCTCTAGGCAGAGAGCACCCACTTTTTCCATTCTACAGATTATTCTGATATTGAAGTAAGTCATTTATTTGCTTCAACTCTATTTTAGCCTCAATCTATTTTTTATATTGTTACTTCCTTAATAAATATGCTAGAGCCAGTCAGTCTTATCAACTGTGGTTTCTACTTTTCTCTCCGCTTCCCTAATGGCCTCTGCTAAAAGCTACAGGTCAGAAATGAAGACTTCTGGGGGGGGGAGGGGAAGGCTGAAAAATCAGTAAAATAACACTGTCAGATACTCTTACTTATACAGAACAGACTCATAGGTACAGGCTTCCCAAAATAAGCTGAAATCATTAACATAAGCAGATACCTGACAGACTTTGGACTGAGCAATATATTCTAGGACCCTTTTAGTTTAAAAGCCATCAGTAATGTAAGATGCAAAAAGCTGGAAAGAGTATTGCTCCATCCTTACAACCACAAGAATAAAACATAATATGCAAAACTCATGATTTTACTTAAACACATGAGCAGGGGTTGGAAAACATTTTCTGTAAAGAGCCAGATAGTAGCTTTGTGGGTCATATGCTATGTGTCATAGTCTTCTTTAAAAAAGCAAACAACAACAACAAAAAAACCCAACTCTTTAAAAATGTAAAAACCATTCTTAGATCATGGGGCATTACAAGAACACGTTACAGGCTAGATTTTGTCCAATGGCTATAGTTTGCCAAACCTTGCTCTAGTAGAAAAGATGGCTAATTTGGGTAATTTCAGCAGAGATGGAAACTATAAGAAAGAATAAAATTTAAATGCTAGACACAACACTTAATAGAGATGAAGAAGGCCTTTAACAGACTCATCAGTAGACTCAGCACAGCTCAAGAAACAATAAATGAACTTGAAAATAAGTCAATAGGAATTGCCAAACTGAAAAGAGAAAAAAAGAAAGGGTGAGGGGTAAAGCACAGCATCCAAGAACTGTAAGACAATAAATGGTCAATTGGAATCCCTGAAAGAGAAGAGAGAACAGGACAGAAGAAATATTTGAGGAGACAATGGCAAAAAGTTTTCCACAATTAATGAAAGACACCAAATCACATAGGAAAAACCTCTGTGAACATCAAGTAGGATGAGTACCTCACTATCACCTCCCAAACAAACAAACCACAACAAGGCACATGATCAAACTGCTAAAAAATCAAAGACTAAAGCTTGAAGATAGCCAGATAAAAACATATTATATATAGAAGAATAAAGAAAAAAATTACAGCTGACCTCATTTCAGAAACTATGCAAACTAGGAAACAATGGAATGATACCTTCTCTAAAGCGTAGAACGAAAGGAAAAAAAAAAACAAAAAAACCCCCCAAAAAACAGAATACTATACCCCGAGAAAAATGTTTCAAAAATGAAAGAGAAACAGACTTCTTCAGACAAATGAAAACAGAGCATTTGTTAATAGATTTGAAATGTTAAGGGAGATCTTCAGGGGGCGGATGTGGCTCAAATGGTTGGGCATCAGTCTGCCATATGGAGGGACCTGGGTTCGATCCCCGGGACCTCCCGGTAAAATAAATAAATAAATAAATAAATATGTATATATATATATATATATATATAGAACGCGCATGGGCTGCCAGGCTTTGTGTGCCGGTGAGCCACCAGGCCCCGGGAGCCATGCAGCAAGATGATGACGAAAAAAGGAGAGAGACAAGACAAGATGCTCTGAAAGCTCCGAAAACCAGGAGCTGAGGTGGCACAGATGGCTAGAACACCTCTCTCCTACATCAGAGGTCTCCAGGATCGAATCCTGGTGAA